>WARS01004319.1:177500-410000 GCA_008933995.1 Datnioides undecimradiatus | reverse complement strand
TGAGGTCGGCCCGGGAGAGAGATGGAGATAAATTACAACGTTTGGTTTGGTGGAAACCGACCGGGAGTGTGAGCGGGTTCACGTACGGCATGCACGTCTCTGCATGTGTGTGTGTGTGTGTGTGTGTGCGGCTGCATATTTGCGCACGCAGGTTCGTTTAAATGCGTCGTGCCTGCTGCATTTAGTCGGCTCCACGGGTCTGTTTTAATAGACGCATAACAAGCGTCTTGACGCAGCTTCCTGACTTTGAAAACACATTAAAGTTGTGAAACGGCAACAAAAAACACAGGAGGGACGAGGAATCCGGCTGAAACGGGCCGGACGCTCGGATGTGTTTATTTGCTATATGCGACACATGCGACCGGAGCGCTGACAGACAAACGTGTGGTCAGCGCTGTGGTGTCGCAGCTCGGTTGGTTTCAGGATTTCAGCTAAAATAAACACGTTCGCTGCAGACGAAGCGAGTTTAATTAGGTTCATGCACCAAAGGCCACTTAATAATCTTAGTTTAGATTAGAGTTAATGTGTTAATTAAGCTGCACATCAAGGTTGGAATACATGAAACATGAAATACGATAAGATACACTCAGTTAATGTGAAACGATCACAGTCTGGTTTGAGTTTTGGTTACCGTAGGCAACAGATGCCAGTTTGAATTAAAATAAATATATAATTAAAGTGTATTAAATGATATAAGTAAGTTACATTACATTACATATATTATATCAGTTACATGTGTTAAAATACACTTAGAATATGTGGAAGGATCCCAGTTTGGTTTGGTTTTAGCACCAAAGCTACTTGGTTAGCTTTGGGAGGTGATCCTGGTTTGATTCGTACGTAAATTGCAATAAATCACATTTGACGTCAGTTCAATACGACATGAAACACCCTGTTAAGCTGACGCTAAGTAACATGGATGAGTTGTGACGCGAACTCGGCGCACGGACATCGGAAAGTGTGCGGCTTCCTGTCTCCCTCCCGTCTTTCTTGCGGCGGCCACTAGAGGCCGCCACCGAGCGCGAACACAGGTCGCGATGAGCCGCTGCGCACAGACGTGTTGCAGCATCTCCACCCATTACAACGTGATGACAGATGATGGATGATCGTGTGTGCACAGTCATAATGATATAAGCCGTCAGCTCCAGACTGCACCTCAGGTTTTATGCAAACGAGCGTCACATTAGGAGGAAAACACTGATTTCAGCCCCTTCTGATGCTGAACGCCAGTGTTTTGCAAACTCTGCTGTTTGAAGCGTGTGTTAATGTCTTCAGATGACTCGTGACTTCAACGTGCTTTGCTTCTTTGACGCCAGCGATCGCGATTTTGGACGGAGCGTCTCCGTATTTACATTTTTTTTAAGTGATTATTTTTTATTTTTTTTTCCCAGCAGAAACTCGTCTGAATACATTTGCATAGATATCCGTGTCCCTCGGCTGAACGTCTCCGCGTTTAACATCCACTGGGAATTAGACTGGAGGGAGGACGGAGTGAAATCTACTGATGACACTGAGGCAGCCTAACGAGAGATCACACACACACGCACACACACACACACACACACAGGCGGCTGACAGCTGCTTCTGATCCTCCTATGTAGTTTAAGTTAACAGAGAGGTCTAATATCACCGAGCTGTCAGCCAAATCCTGTCACCGACACTGATAGTGTGTTAGTGAGTGAGTCTGTGTGTGTGTGTGTGTTGGCACCGAAACACACATCAGGTACAGAACAAACAGTGAATAAGTGTCTTTTAATTTCGCGTCTCGTCAGTTAAAAGAGTGAAACTGAGCGGGGAGAGATGGTCCGGCTGACAGCCGAGAGACGGAGGAGGGTCTGTTTTGAATTTTTTGGGTTTCTATCAGGACGTCGGGATGAAAGAGGAGACGAGGAGACAAGGAGGGGAAGGAGGAGAGGGAATGAAGGATGAGGAAAGAGGAATAACACGAGGAGATGAAGGAAGAGAGATGAGATGAGAGAAGAGGAGTTTAGACTTGTAGAGAGGAGGGAGGAGGAGAAAAGAGGATGAGGGAGGAGAGACAAGGAGGCAAAGGAAGGAAAACAAGAGGAGAGGAGAGACTAAAAAGAGGAGGAGAAAGGAGGGAAACCAGGAGGAGAGAGGAGAGGAGATCAGAAAAGAGGAGAGGAGAGAAGCAAGAAGGGCAGAGGTGGAGAGGAGAGTAAATAAGGAGGCAAAAAGGAAGGAGGAGAGGAAAAAAGGAAGCTTGAAAGAGATGAAGACAAATTAGACGGAGGAATGAAACAAAAGGAGATGAAAGGATGAGAGAGAGGAAGCAGGAAGAGAAGGAGGAGAACGTGAGGAGACGTGGGAGGAAGAGAGGAGGAGAGGAGGCGGTGAAAGAAGGGAGAAGGAGAGATCTAAAAAAATAAGGAAAGGAGATGAAAAGGGAAGTGTGAAGGCGATAAAGTAGGAGGACTGATGTGAAGTGGACAAGGAAGAAAGGGAAGAACTCAGGAGAGGAGAAGAAAGGAGGAAACAAAGGGGGAAAAGAGGAGAAGGACTAAAGAAAGGTGGAAAGGAGCAAAGGAGGTGAAGAGGGAAGATCAGACAGAAAAGAGGAGAAGAAAGGGAACGAGACAGCAGAGAAGGAGGGAGAGGAAAGAGGAGAGGAGGACATCATGAAGGAGACAAACAGAGGAGAGGAGAGGAGGATGAAAGAGAAGGGAGGATTGAATCCAGAGACAGATAGACAGAGCTTTGAAGAGGAGGAGAGGAGGAGGAGAGAGGGGGATCAGAGTGAGCGAAGGATGAAAGAGGAGGCGAAGGGAGGCAGAAGAAGGAGGGATGGAGACATTTAAAGTGATGAAAGGAGCAGCGAGGAGCAGAGTTCCTGTCATTTCACATTTCAGCTTCTGTCACAAAGTGTTTTATTTCATCCGTAAAAACACAAATGAAGTCAATCGACGCTCCGGTCGCGACAAGGGAGATCGCACTTTTGACAAACGTGCGTCTGAAATGACTCGGATCAGAAGCATGATGGATTTCAGAAGCAGGGAGAGACGTGGATGTGCAACGGCTGATGTGTCAGGGTGTCCGCAGCCAACCGGTCGGACCGGTCGAACAAACCAGCCAGCCGGTCCTGCAGCATCAGAGCCTCCTCGGCTGTACGTTCGGTATGTTCCAGACAGTCGTCACTGCGACTCTGGCAGCACGACGTGGGGAGCTGCGGCTTGGAGACGCCGTCGCTGTGTTTACATGCACGAGCTTCACTCTGGCTTTAATCACATTTTGCAGCCACCTGCGCCCAGCATCCCAACATCAGCCAAATAAGTTTGGTTTCACCCTGAATAATATAGGCAAACAAACAATATCATGATCATTTTGGCCAAAAACCCTCTATATTAGCACGGCAGCTACTTTGAAAGTGGGTACGGATCAGTAACAGAACAGCTGGCAGCCTTTACAAACAGGAAACTACAGGAAACACTTGCGCCATTGATCAGGTGATAACATCAGCCCGTATTCGCCTTTCGCAGCCAAATCAGTATCAGCACGCACGCTTCCGATCTGCACTCTCATATAAAAACTGTTTTTTTCTGCTATATGAGGCATAAAACAGGCTGCGGCGTCGCAACAGAAACATACAAAGACCATAGAAGTGACATATAAAAGCTCATAACTCAAACCTGACTGCTGTATCTACCACAGCCTCCCTGTCCTGTAATGTCAGCATGTTACAGTCACACTTGGGCTATCCATCATGCTTTAATGTTAAAGGTGCAGCTCCAGACGAGGATCACAACCTTGGACAGATTTGGGTTTCTCAAAACCAGAATTAGGACTTTCGAAAGCGGCACAAGTCAACACAAGGTCGAGCCGGTCCAGACGACCTTTAGAGCAGAGTCTGTGATCGCTGGTCGACATTAAAATCTGCTGTAAGTGAGTTCAGAGGGACTTTAACTGCGTTGCTCTGTGTGATTCCAGACTGATGCGCGCTGGGTGTGAAAGCTCATCCAGTGCAGGCTGCAGAGGGTTTTATAACATAAAGGGTGGTTTGATGGGTTTTGTAAAGTGACAGAGGAGTGTGTAATCCTCTAATATAGAAATGTAAAGAGAAGAATTCAGCTAGCTGCTGCATATCTACTGGTCCACGTGTCCAAACTGCTTCCCATTAAAGCCCCGGTCCAGGTTGTACGTGCACAGCGTTCACTCCTCCACACTTAAACACTTGTGACTGCAGAAAAGACAGACACTTTAAAAAAAATCAGCAGGGACGAGTTTTCAGGTCGCGCCAGATTTACTTCCCCTCTTTGAAGCGCTAATTCTTAGCCCGCTTGGCCGCTCTCAGCCTCACTAACTGTCGTTAGCATGTGCTAATCCCCCCGTCGCATGACGGACGGGAGGCACAAGGTGCTAGCCAGCTGCGCTAGCTTTTAAGCCTTAATACCCTGAGTATGAGTGAGCTAGCGTGGAGCTAATCAGTCTTAATGCCATGCATATGGAGTTAGCTCCGTAGATGGCTAGCTACTGTAGCAGCGGCTAATCCAGGCGGCTACAGGAACAAGCCCAATCCCCTGTTTTCCCAAATATGTCAATTTTAGAAACTGCAGCATGAGATTAGCACCGGAGGAGGAGAACAGAGGAGGGATGTGTTGGAGAACAGAGGCCGCTCTGAGCGCGTCAGATATCAGATCACATCTAGTCCAGTTTCCTGCTGAGGCAGGATGTAGTTTCTGTGATTCCCTCTGAATAAAACTGTTCTCAGATCAGTGAATTTCACGTAAAGACGGAGCAAACAGAGAGTAAAGGTGGTGAAGTACTGAGCAGGAGAGGTGAGAGCACTTCCCTGATGCTGAAGTACCCGACACACACACACACACACACACACACTGCAGGCTCTTTGATGCAATGACTTCCTGTGCGAGGACAGGAAATGATGTCATGCTGGTGTGGGCACAGAAATATCTTGGTGGCTCTTATCTTTAAGTGCATGTGTGCGTCCGTACGAGTGCTTCAAACTGAAGCACCTGCTGCTCTCTTTCTGTCGAGAAAATCAAAGCCTTCAGTCCGCCGCCTCCTCCTCTTCCACTTCCTCCCGCTCCTCCTCCTTCCGTCCATCACATGGTGCGAGCCCGAGCGCCAGGGCACTGACATGGGCCGCAGTCTCTCCCTCCCTCTCTGCATTTCAGGCAGGAAGCCACCGAGTGGCACAGCAGAGGCGAGCCACCTGTTCCTCCCTGGCAGGAGGAGACGGTGGAGGGATGGAGGCAGTGATGAAAAGATGACGGCAGGGGGAAATGACACGAGGTGGGAGGGGAGAGAGGTGAGGGGGGAAGGGGGGAAGGGCGTAGGGCGCGATGACAGAGAGCGGGAGGGTGGATTGGGTAGAGGAGGAGGAAGGAGGGAGGAAAGGAGGTGAGAAAAGCAGGCGAGGAAGGCAGAAAGGGGGTGAAATAGGAAAGGAAGGATGGAGGATGGATGAGGCAGAAGAGGAAACAATGGAGGAAAGTAGGGAGAGACAGATAAAGGGAAGGAAAGGTGTGAAAAAGGATGGAAGAAGGGAGGAAGGAGGGATGAGATGTGAAAGAAAGGAGGTCAGAGGTGAAGGAGAGGAGGGGAGGAGGGGAGGAGCAGAATAACAGGGAGAAGAAAGAAGAGAGATGAAATGAAAGAAGGAAAGATGCTGAAGGGAGGTCACGCCGCCTAATTACAATCCCTCCTTCCTCTTGACCTTGTCCTCTCTCCATTCATCGCTCCACCTCTCCTCCCACAAACATCCTGCCTTCCTCTTCAGCTGATGGCTGCAACGCGTCATCCGGCAGCCACAAGTGATGCTCTGACCCGGTAAACAACAAAGTCGCCGTGGAAACGCTCCACAGGTCGGAGCTGCGAACGGAGAGAGCTCGACTCGCGCTCAGTCCGAACGCGCCGCTGCCTGACAGACGACCTCGTTCTTCACAATGAACATGCTGCTTTCAAAAATGAACCCTGTTAGCTTTAGCCTTGAAGCACTGCCGCAGTGCCATTGAGCCTGAGCAATACTGATCAATCCCACATGTACTACAGTTTACTTCTGTTTAACTCTTCACAGCTGTAGGGGCTGCAGGATATGTCCCCTCATACTTTGGTTTATGACCAAATACTGAAAAAAAAACTAGTGACAGTCCCATCCCGCTAATTAGCGCTAATTAGCATATGTTAGCATGCTAACATTCAGTGACCATTGCCATTATTGTGGCCCCTTAAACATCAGAACAATCAAATTCATGATGCTTCTACATTTACTATTTATTTTTTTGTTTATTTGTCCGTTTATGACCAAATACTAATGACAATTCCATCAAACTTGACTTTACTTTGAGTTTAGCAGCGATTAGCAAATGTCAGCACGCTAGCACCCTGCGTAAAGACGTCGATGACTATGATAAAAGTAGCTTTTACACATCATTGTGTTCAAAGTATCACTGTTAGCAACGCTGCTGCCTTTTACTTTCTGTGGCACTGCTGCAGTTTATTTATTGGTTTATGACCAAATAGCACACTCTGATTAGCAAATGCTAGCATGCACACATCCTGAGCAAAGACGTCGGTGACCTTGGCAAACATCATCGCTGCAACATCAGTATGTTTCAATTATCACCACTAGCACTGCTGCAATCATTTACTATGAGTACAATTTATGTTTATTTATGGGTTTACAACCACATGCATGCAAACTTCCCCATCAGCCACAGCTGTACTTTGAAATTACCACAGATTAGCAAGTGTTAGAATGCTAACGCACGTCACATTCAGTGTGAAGCGCCTCCGTAGCCACACTACACCTTCAGGTGAGGCCTTCCCACACCTGCAAGTTCAAACCCTGTGTCAGGTTTTTGTTAACTTGTGTTATATTCAATCTGTTTCTGCTTTTGTGCTGCACTAAAGAATAAAACATAACATACCTGCGACCTGTCGTCATCGCCTGTCAGCTACGTTTCCCTAAACTGGCACCTGAGTGACTTATGGACAGGTGTGCTTCTCACTCATAACTGAAAACTATTTAAATTCAGTTATTTTTCTTTGCCACAGTTCAGTTAAACACTTGGTCTCTTCCTGTTCCCGTGTGCCACCACAGCTCATTTTGTTTTGCTTTGTTTCCTGCAACAACTTCCTGTGACTCCGCTGAAAAATCCGAACGGTAGAAAAACGTGTATTTTCATTTTGGATCACATGGAAAAGACCGAAAGCTCAGACCAAAGGAGGGAGGTGTGGAAGGACCATTAGTGTCATTTACTGTGTATGTTAATTCGGCGAAAACGCACATAATAAACTGAACATACAGTCTGCTAACAGGGGTGTGCTGGCTCCAGACACACAACACCACATACACATCCTGGCATACAGTACACATGCACAGGCCAATGCAAATAGGAATGCAGAGATGCACACACTCAACCTTGTATGCATAGTCTGTCTCCCTCTCTCTCTCTCTCTCTCTTACAGACACACACACTCACACACACACAAACACACACGCGCGGCACATACAGGAAGCGTGCAGGCTGCAGAAGCAACAAAGCCGTCATTTGCATGAGGAACGATGCGGAAGCGAAACCAAAGCTCCTTATGGTACCGCACTGTACTCACCACTACACTCTCTCTCCATCTCTCTGTCTGTCATTCTCTTGTGCGCGCACACACACACACACACACACACACACACACACACACACACACACACACACCACTACTTTCCATGTGATTTGAATGCACAAACAAAGAGGCCAGTGGACTTCTGGTTACCTGGAGGAAATGGGAACCAAACTAACTGCTGTTGTCTCGGCAACATTCATATCCCAAAATGCTATTCAAATTATGCCGCTCTGTTATCTCGCTTATTGGCCTGCACGCACACACACACACACACGCGCACACACACACATACACAAACACACACGACACCACAGACACATTTGGTGTGTGTGTGTTAAGATGCTCGCCCAAAGGCCATTCATTTGGACACAGCTGTTAGTCAATACACATGATTGTCATTCTGCCGTGTGTGTGTGTGTGTGTGTGTGCGTGTGTGTGTGTGTAAAACTCCCTCTCCATGCGATGCTGTCAAGGGCACAGCTTGCATCCGTCGTACCAAGCCGTGGTCGCCGTGGCAACAGAACATACACTTCTTCTCCCTCTTCACCTCCTGCCTTTTTTCCCACTTTCTTTATTTGAACATACTATTGTGCTGTGTTTGAGGTGAATGTGTGTGTGTCTGTGTTTGTGTGCGTGAGTGTGCACGTGTGTAGGTGTGTGTGTGTGTGTTTCTGTTCACTTCCTGGTCCATTTTAGCCAATCAGTGAACAGACACTGATGTACAGCTCAACACTGGCTTCCTGTCCACTACCGCTCTTTCTTTTCCAATGTACTTCTCAACGCACCGACTCTGTGGTTACCATGGCGCCCGCATCCATTTGGTCCTCCATCTCTCTCCCTCTCTGTCTGTCACTCTTTGTTATTTCACTTCATTCAGTGGTATTCCTGCCATGTTTTTCAGCGACGTGGTTCATTTAGTCACTTTTAGGATCTTGTTGCTGCTCAGCTGGTCTCTCTCATTTTTCTTCTTGTTGTTTTCGGTTATTTAGATGCTCCTAATCTCCGTCTTAACATTAAAGCTAGGCCTTTCTGCTATATTTGCCGCTCTGTGTTACATCTTTTCCTACTTTTCTTACACAGAGTGATGACAAATTAAAGAAAATATCACTAATAAATGAGAAAATTTGGACATGTATGGAGGAGATGTCCCAGGACGAGAGCATCGGCCGTTTCTGCGTCCGACAGCGCCCTCTAGCCGCGGTAGCAGCTGGGAGACGGGAGAAGCAGCGGGAGGAAGTCAGGTGATGTTACAGAGCGACAAAGTCTGCGTAGAGTCGCTGCGCGCTACCGGTTTCTAACTGTTCAAGCGTGACCACAACTAATATTAACCCCCTTTTTACGCTGTCACCATGACAACAGAGGTCCCCTCACTTTAAAGAAGCGTACTCTAACGATCGGAGTCCCATAATGCTACAGGACCCGCTCAGCCGTTACATCATGAAACCACACAAACGATGTTGCTCAGCTGATGTTGAACCGGTCGGATCAACATACTTTGCGGTTTAATTTAGGGGATTTGGCGGCGCACACACATCACCATGTACGTTATAACACACACAGACGCACGCACACAAACAGTTTGTGGATTTTACAGCGTGTGCACAGTCTGCAAGCACTGACGCACTTCCTGCGCACAGTTTCTGTTCTGTGACTGTGTGCGTTTTACAGAGATGACACTGTTAAAACCCCACTCGTTTGTGCTTTGAGGTGCAGATAGTAATCTTTTGCTTTACATGATCTATTTCTGGGCACTGTCTCACACACACAAACACACACCCTAACACACACACACACACAGAGGCGTGGGTGATAACGCGTGTAGAAGTGGGAATGATGTGAGAGCGACAGAGAGAGATAGAGACAGGCAGAGGGTGTTTGGATGACATAGTTCATCTCGTCCTTGATACGAAGCCGTCTGCTACACAGGAAGAGGAAGTGACACCGCTGACACACACACACACACACACACACCAGCACGCACACACACACAATATGCTGTGTCTTCTGCCATCCTTAGCTGCAGCCATCATGCACTTCAGGCCAGACTTCAGTTTCCAACATCGCTCCCCTTTCCTGCCCCTGTCGTACTTAAATGCACCCGTCCTCTCCGTATTCTCCCATCCTGCCCGTCTTTTACTCTTTTAGCACTAGACTGTCAAACAAAACTCAATTATTCCAACACAAAACCAGCTGCAGGACCTCTCCCCCTTTCTCTACCGGCTCCCCTCGTGCGTGCAGATGATTTTACAAACTGTTCCTCTTCGAGCGAAGCTGCACGAAAAACAAAGAGTGCAGAAACTTTACGCGGCGGCGGGCAGCGGGACCATGAAAGTGAGTTTCCTTTTTTTTTTTTTTTTTTCTTTTTCATTTACACTCCCAGCCGAGGTCACACCTCTGGTAACGAAGCTGGACGGTTGCCCCGGCAACCAGCCAGGAGAAAACAGCGAGAGTAATTCTGGTTAAATGAATACAGCTCAACTCTCTCCTTGTCTCACCGTCTGTTCCTCGGCGCGAGCCTCTCCCTCGCTCGTAACAAAAGGATCAGCCATTTTAAAATCACATTGATGGTTATTATTACAGCGAGGGTCTTTGTTTCCACGCCATTTTCTCTGTTTTCTCTCCTCGTCACTACCTCTAATCACATTACCCACGCTGAGTTTTATTAAAAAAGATCATTTCTCTCAGTTTTAATGGATTTCTCTCGTTGTAATTATATATTTTTTTTTACTGGGTTTATTTGTTTTGCTTAAAAACGACGGCATCAACCTCAAGGTTTGACCTCACAGCAGCAACTTTTCATGAACTCACTTCACCTTAACCGGTTTTTGCTTGCTGTAAACTATACTCGATGTGACCTTGTGACCTCATGTCAGCTCTGTCGACCTGCGTGCTACTGCTCGCCGCGCACGACCACGAGCTACAACCGCCGCGCACCTGCAAGCAAACAGCGGCGTGGTTTCGGGGTTCCTACCTGGTGCAGCTGTTTGCCCTCTGGTCCAGTCTAGCAAGTCCACAAGCTGGCCACAGCCCCTGGAGGAGGAACAGAGAGAGAAAGGTAAAGATGCAGAGTACATTAATGCAAACACACTCTGTTTACTGAAAGACCATGTGCATCCAACATGGCTGCCTGCTGGGCTGGAGTCCTGGAGACCCTCAGAATCCAGAATAAGGCCGTACATCATGTTTTCACAATGATTTTAATGATCAACCTTTAAAGGAAAAGACAAAACCATCTTTTAATCGACACAGATTCAGTTTTTAATTGGCTGTAGCGCAAAAGTATGTGTTCGAGTGCTCTGGGCCAATCAGAGATGCAGCAAAACAACAGTTTGACTTCATGTGAAATACGTTTCTGTGCTCTCTGGCACAGTTTGATCGATGCCACTCTCGCATCTGTGAACGTGCCCACACACACGAACAGCTGCAACGCTGCACTGTGCGCAGCGTTTTCCTTAAAGCAATCAATGTTAACATTAATTCAACTCTGACCTCGGATCCCGCCGGCCAGCCAGTGACCTAACAGCCGTATGCGATGGAGCCAGAAGCGGCACGAGCAAGCAGCCGAGGGAGAAAGTGACTGAGGTGGTGCACGGTGAAGTGCCAGCAGCAGCAGCGTTGATGACAAACACATGCACCGTGCTTTGCGTCTGCAAGGCTCTGCACGATGCCTCACAGTGAGCAAAGAGCACATTTCTTGTCACCTGAAGGCAGCTTGGGGTTGTACTTCTGTTAGCTTAGCTTAGCACAAAGACTTGAAACAGGGGGAAACAGCTAGCTTAGCTCCGCTGAGGCTCTAATCTGCCTAACAGCACCAGGAAACCTCACTAATATAATCAATTTCTGCAAAAGCGAAACATAAAACTGTCAGTTTGGTGTGTTACACTGAGTTATGGTCCAGGCTGTTTCTTGACCACTAACTCCCTCGAGTCTCCGCAGGTTGCCAGGCAACTGCTCCCAGCCAAAACTACTTCCCCAGAGCAGCGTACAGTGTTATTTTAGGAAACGGTGTGCAGTTATGGGAAGACCCTGCTCCGTTTAAACATAACAGTGTAACAGCTGATTAATGGTTTCTCAATGAGCTGTTCAGTCAGTCGCTGGTAGGGGTGTCCACATACTTTTGGCCATGTGATGGAGAACTGAAAGCGTGGATTGCGAACAAACTCTCAGGAGTCTAAAGATCAAAAGGTCACGAGAGTCTCTGAGCGCAGCATTTAAACTAAATCTAAAGTAATCTAAAGTTTCTCAAAACGCTCCCGAGTCTCTGTTGTCCCCTGAGCCCATTCTGAGCGTTTGACACTGACATTTCAAACCCCTTTTTCCACGAATCTGACAACAAACAAACAAACAAAAACAGACGCCGCCGCGCCTTCGAGTTTTCAGATCGCTCGTGTCACCCGTCGCCTTTTTCTTTTGTCACTTCCTTTCTTTTTGTTTTTAATCCCTTTAGCGTTCCCGCTCCGTCTCACCCGCTGAGATCGGATTTCTTTTCATCTCCTGATATTTTGTTGAAGCGCTCTTATCTTTTGTATGGACATGCAAATAAATCAACCTAAACATGCGGCGGCAAGTGTCCGCTGCGTTTTCACTGTGCTGCCGCTACCTCCGCTGTGGCAGATCGTATCAGCCCGGGCAGCAGAGCCTGGGAACGGCACACCAGTAGGAGTCAAACAGTCAAGAGAGAGGTCTTTTTTCAAAATTCACTGTTATTTTGACAAAATTTATTATTAAAATACTCCTTTGTAAAACATTTCGGTGTGAGCTGACAGCAGGGGCAGGCTCAGAGAATGGTTTAAAGATGAAAAAGTGAATAAAAAAATTGAGAAAAATAGCAAAAGTTGCTGATTTCATGTCACAGTTTCTTAAATTTAAAAAAGTATACAACTAAACGGCTGCACTTCAGAGTTTTGGTGGTGAAAATTGTACTTTTAGAATCCAGCTTTCATCAAAATTTCTATATTTTTGATATTTTCTCATTCATATTTGAACAAGACTCAAACTATAGACATACAAACGCCATTTTATTAAAGTTAAAATACCAAAAATATGTTACAAATAGATTTAGAGATAAAGGAAAAACAGACCACATCAGCATCAGTCACTTTTCACAAATTTACTTACTACAATTCCCAAAATGCCTCTGGACACCCCCCTTGGCGAAGACCTGGGTTACCGCAGGCACGAAAATGAGATTTTCCCACTGAGAGAAAGTGAGTTTCACACTCCACTCAAAGCCGAACAACAAATTTTAGTGGCTGCAACGTGTTCGAGGTCTGGTTTCGTTCCTGTGGGTGAACACAAACGTGTGACTGTTGAAGGTCGATGCAAAATAGCGGCACTAGATTCACGGAGGCCGACTTCAAAGCGTCAGATGACTGAAATGATTTTTTTTTTAAATCACATTTCACCAAAGCTGCTGGGAATATGATGTATTGTCATCTACGTATGAGCAATTACCCTGATATTAATAAGAAAAACAAACTATGAGACGTCGTGTGAAGATAGTGTACGTCAGGTTAGAGTTATTAGAGTTCAGGGTTTGATGAATTTAAATGAAATCCAGTGTGAAAAACAAACTAAACCTATAAATAACTAATATTTAAGGCCCCAAACCCCAACATTAGCTTTATGCTAATAAAGAGATGCTTGTTTTGTCGAGAGATTTAAAGGCAATCAGATCAGCTGCTTCATTTTCTGTCCTCTTATAACCCCAAAAAACATATTTACAAGTTTTAACTCATGACAAACTGCTAACATGATTAGCAGGCACTTAGCATATTTAGCTAGTAGCTGCTAAACTGCCGCTGACAAATCCCATGTTGGTACCGGTTGCTAGTATGTTCGCTAACAGCAAAGTGTACTGACATGGCAAATTCTTTTGAATGTATGTCAGTTTCCATCGGGTGTGACCCAGCCATCAGAGAACAGCCCTCACTAGCATTTAGCATGTGCACGCCGGCAGCTACACCTACTGCGTTTCCTGCATTCCGCTTGCTGCTAATGCAAAAGCACGCATGCTGCTGCAGCTCGGCCTGTGGAGCGTTCTCCTGCTCGGATGGAGAGCTGCAGACGGTTGGCTCATGACACATCATGACACATCATGAGCAACATTTTGCTTAAAAGGTACAAAAGCACTTAAGCGCGGCGCCGGTGGCTCTGCTAAAGTAACTCTTTACTTAAACAGCAACACCACAAAGTGAAAATACTCCACCACGAGCAAAACCCTCAGAGAAAAGCTGTTAAAGTATAATCATGTGCATTAAAATGTCTCAATTTTACTATTATATATATATTATATAACAGTCAAAGCTGGAGATGCCTGGTTTTAACTGGACGGTTGGGTCTGAACTGCTTCAGCTGTCAGCGGGTTAAACATGACGCGTGAATTCAAACACATCCAGTACAAATACCTCAAATTTGAACTTGAGTACTTGAGTAAATGTACTCGGTTACACTGCAGCACCTGTGGGCCGTGGCGTACGGTTCATAACCCACTGACAGCGTTCAGGAAAGGGGGAAGTGAATGTCGGTTGTGTCATTTGGGATTTTCTGATTACAAAACACTGATTTAGCTTCGCTGTCTGATGCATAAATGCATGAAGTGAGACTAATTACACGCTGTTAGGAAAGTAGGCCAGTTTGGGTAAAGGTCTCTCTCTCTCTCTCTCTCTACCATCTCCACACTCATTGCAACACACACACACACACACAGTTTCTAGGAAGCATCTCACAGTTGGGAGCCGGGTGCGAGGAAATTGATCACGTTTAAAAAGCTGCCGTACGATTGGCTGCTGCTGAGCGACACAGACGTCAGTCTGCGGCGAGGTGGTCGCTGGTTGGCCGAGGGACGGACGTTGCAGGCGGGGGGGGGGGTTCCTGCTGCACAGCTGAGGACAACAAGCTCAGATCAACACAAACACACACACACTCTCACACACACACACACACACACACACTCTACTGAGCAGAGTCCTTCAGATGAAATGTGTGTCAGCAGCTGACAGAATAGACACACTGCTCTGTCGGTGCAGCTTGGAAACCTCTCCTCCTCTCCTCCTCTCCTCCTCCTCCTGCTCTCTGTTACTCCTCATCCATCTCTCCTCCTCCATCCTCCTCTCCTCTTGTTTCCTACCCTCTTGTTTCCTCTTCTCTTCTTTCCTTTAGCCCACTCTCTCCTCTCTTTCCCACTTGTTTCCTCCTCTCTTCCGGCATCATTTCCTTTTCCCTTCTCTCCATCCTTTCCTCTTGCCTCCTTTCCTTACTCTTCCTCCCTCTATGCTCTCCCTTCATTTCATCACCTTGTTTCCTTTCTCCTCTCCTCTCTCCTCCACCTGTTTCCTCTCATTTATACTTGTTTCCTCTCCTCTTCTCATATTCCCTTTCCATTTTCTCACCTCCTCTCCATTCTTCTTCTTTCCTTTCCTAATCTCTACTCACCTCTTGTTTGTTTCCACTCCTTGTTTCCTTTCCTTGCCTCTTCTTTCCTCCCCCATTTCTTCCTCTTCCCCTCTTGTTTCCTTTTACTCTTGCTTCCTTTTCCCTTGTCTCTTCTCCTACCGTCACCTCCTCCTTCATCTCCTCCTCCTTCTTCCTCAGCTCACTCACACCTTCCCTCTCTGTCCTTCCTCTCTCCCACAGGTGTGTGTACTGTATATTCAGCCGGGTATGAAACCAAACCACAGAAGAAGAATTTATCAGGGGGAGTCAGTCAACCAACTCATTAACTGTGCGTGCGTGTGTGTCGGTGTGTATCTTAATAATTTAGCCATCGCTGTCAGGGACTTTGGTCGCCGGGGTGCTCTCAGGTTCCTCTACAGCTCTCAGGTGATCTCACACACACACACACACACACACACACACGCACACACGCACACACACAGGTGAAACTGTGCAGTTGCATTGGAAGGTGGCACAATTCAGTGAGATAAACACGTGGATGAGTTCAGAGTGAAGCCTCAAATCCTCTTTCAGTGCTCTGAGTTCTCCGGAGGAAGCCCATTCACCGCACTCTAAGCTCCCTGTCACCGTGCTGCAGGTGCATCATGTTGCATTTCAGCCGCTGTTGGTTAACGCGAATCCGCTCAACGAGCACACGAATGAAACACGCAGTGAAGCGACGTGTCATTAAGTTAGTATTTGACGGGTGAAGAGACACTCAGGGGTTCAAACATGTGCATAGAGTCCAGTAAAACTATTACACAGATGTATAGAGTGCACTCACGATATATGTCTCAGTAAGAAACGGTGCAAAACATCCAAATGTTTGGAGTTACAATGAGAAGAGAAACACAGCCAAATGTTGAAATGTAAAAAAAACTGTAAAAAAAAATTATTTTATTATTTTTTATTTTATTTTTTTGATTTAAATACTTTGAATTTTATTTACTTTATTTATTGCAATTATTAATTCATTTGTTTGTTATTTTATTTAATATATTTTTTAAATTATTTTTGTTTATTTATTTTTTCACATTGTCACAAACAGATGTTCGTTGTACCCTAAAGTCGGCGTGCTAATGTCGGTGCTGGCTGTATATGCAGACGAGCAGAATATTAAAAGCGGCTGGTGTTTATTGTTTATCTGTGCGGCGGGGTGTTTACATTCTACAAACACTTCAGGATGTACACCAGCGGCTCGGAGCTGTAATGAACGCTCAGCTGTGTGTGAGTGTGTGTTGTGTGTGTGAGTGTGTGTTGCTTCATCACACCATGCCTTGCATCTACATCATTTCAGATTCTCCAGCTATGATGTGTGCACCTCGCTAATTGACAGCAAATGCAAACGTATCACATCTGCAGACGGAGAGAGAGAGAGAGAGAGAGACAGGCGGCTCCAGTTAGCAAGACACTAAAAGCAACACACACACACACACACGCGCATGCGACAGCCAGGTGCATTTAAAGGGAAACGCGCACACAAAGAGACATTTAAATCCAAATAAATGCATTAAAGCGTCCATCCTGTGTTCCTGTGCTGTGATGCACTAACTCAACGGGTCCATTAACGATAAACAGGCGGGGTCACAACCTCCCGCTGTGTGCCACCACCTGTTATCACCGGACAGCTGACACATGAGCGAACGAGCGAGTCTTACCCCGAGGAAGACTGTGAGCTGCGGCTGAAAGCGCCACAGAAGCCAGCAAGTGTCCGTTAAAACCGTCACTTCAAGCTGGTGGGCTGTAAACAAACATGGCCGCCACGTCTCCACTTCCTGTAACTGTTCGTAACTGGGCCTAAAACATTTCAGGTGTTTTAGCTTCACCTCGAGGGCGCTGTCACGGCGGCCATCTTTGAATAAAGCCTGCGATGCTAATCTGTCTTGTTAGTTGTTGTTGGCACCTACATTTTAGGCACGAGCACTGTTGTGTTGATTTTTGAGCTGACACAGTCATGGCGGCTAAGCTAGCAGGCTAACCGGCCCCGTTAGGCCCGTGTAGCTCAGCTGCTGATGCAGGAACTGAAATGCTCCCGAGATACGTGATTTCCCCTTCACCTTTCCTCCATGTTCACCTGAGTGTTTGCTTTCATCTCGCGCAGATCGACACGCGGCGCGACGTCATCCCCGCGTCGTGCCAACACACCGCTCGCTGTCAGATCTCTGCGGCGCACAATCAAAGACTGTCAGCGCTCGAATAACTTGAGCAAGGGCTGCGGCCCTCCAGGGTACTGCCGTCCACGTGCACGTGCATTAGGTGTTGGACGCTCACGCACACACTGAGCTCCCACGAGGCCCAAGTCGTAAATTAATTGAATGTTTAGTGAAAGAAAAGCAGCTCACACCTCACGCATGTTCTCCGTACGCCTGTCCACCGGTGGCAGCGTGTGTTCACGCGCGTGCACGGACGCCTGCTCCTACGCAGCACAACCCGATGGCCATCTGAGGTGGCAGCGGGACAGATGGTACGTGGGTCGGTCTTTCCCCGCGCACGCTCTCACACACACACACACACACACACACGCTTACGGCAGGCTGGTGCACGCACACAGCCGTGCGCAGCATGTGTCCTGACCGGCAGAGCGCGTGCTGCAATGATCTCACAACAACACCAACACCACAAACACGTTCGGGACAAGTTTTCTGTCGCTGCTCTTTCTTCTCCGTCGGCGGCGTCGACGAGCGGCAACGGAGCATCCGTCGCCTGCGTCCGCGCTCGGCTGCCATTTTCTTTTAATTTGTCTTTTTTGCCGTGCACGCTGCTTCTCCCTGTTTCTAAAAATACCGTCTCTACAGTGTCACTCTGAAGTTTAAAATTAGCTGTTTCCCCTGCCGACAAAGACAAAGCGGCGGCAGAGTTTGCCGTCACTTTTGATTTTTAAACCCGTTCCTTTTTTTGTTTATTCGTTTATTTATTGACCGCATGCCTTCGTGCAGGCCTAGGCTTCATCTTTATTGGCCCTTATTGGTAACGTGTCCTGTATTTGTGCTTCCTGAGACATATTAAACATCAAAGAAACACTCACAGAACCAAACAGTCATGCTGGCAGCAGCTGGTCAGCACAGCCTCCCTCAGCTGTTTGAACCTGATCGTCAGACCCTGGTGTTGCTGCAGCGAGTGTCCTGGAGCACACGGCGGCGTTTGACCCTGACCTTTGACCTCTGACCTCTGCGTGGACGCTGCGGAGGCGCGGGGAAAAGGGAGAGAGCTCTCCCCGCTCGCAGGAATGAGTGGCGGATCACAGGATTATGGCGTGCAGCAACACACGACGCGCTTATGTGATGAGGCCGTAAATCCCTTCTGCAGAAACGCAGCGAGAAAAAAAGGCTGAAATAGTTTCCAGCGCGAGAGAATCAGCAGGCTTGTTAGAGAGGGAGAGACAGAGAGCGCAAGGACCGGGCCGTGCGTCGGAGCCTCCCCGGCTGGGGCCCCTCTCTAGACGGCAACACGTCATGGAACATTCCCGGAACCAGCCAGCGCACCACCCACCATCTCTCTCACTCTCTCTCTCTCATCCACACACACACACTCACACAAACAGAGGAAACAAACGATGAGCATATGAGATAAAGTCACTCCCTGCTGAAAAAAGCGCTCCTCACACACACACAGCCTGCATTTAGGGAGAGGAACACTCAACAACAAGAGCAACAACACGCACTGTGGCGTTCAGCGTCTGTCACAGGCGTCACACTGTAGCGGCAACAAGGAAATACCAGAGGGAGTGCGCTAAGGTCACCGCTTAAACTCACTCCTGAGCACTCAGCCAGCAGCGTACAGTCGTTAGAGGAGCGTCGCGGGGATGTTAAAGGGACTCACAGGTGGACCTCCGCGGGCCGGAGCGAAGCAGAGCGCGGGCAAGGCTGCTCCGCCGCCACACGGCGCATGTATGCAGAAAATCGACCTTCCACACGCAAAATCACACCATCACACCTATCCGAGCTTCCACTTTCACAGCTTCGTATCCACCAACACTCCCCCCCGCCTCCCTCCTTCTCCCTCTATCTCCCCCGGCCTTGCAGCCAGCCTGGCCGTGCAGGCTACTGCAAATTCCTCAGGATATTACGCAACCCGGGTAATCTGCATGCAATGCAATGCGTGCCCGGGGTATTCCCCCTGCATAGCCTTGCCCTTATAAGCTAAACAAAAGATCAAGTGCCGTGAAAACAGCCCGTAATGTCCGTCATGGCGCAGAAAACCCCGCTGTCACTGTGATATGAGTGAGAATACGTCCGGGAAGGTTTGTTTTCGCTCCCCGCGCTTACCTTCTGTCTGCGCTCCGGCTGCGCGTCTCCGTCTCCGTGCGAAAATGACAACAAGCAACCCCGGTGACAGGAGATCCGATTCCGGGCGGGCTTGACACCTCGCTGATTGTCCGTTAGAAACAGCCGTGGGGCGGTTGTTAGAAATCCACAACGGTCGAGGGGGGAACGGTGGAAACGTCGCGGCGAAGCGGCGGACGGAGGAAAAGTTGCGCGTAAAAATGGAAGGAATCCTTTCCGACCGGATTTCTGCTGCCGGAGCTCCACTACTGCAGTCAGACAGACAGTAAATGTGTGCGTCTCACTGTGTTATGAGTGTGTATGTGTGCGTGTGTGAGGGTGAAATCAGGAGACACATACACACGCACACACACACTCATACGCACACGGGGGTTATTCCAAACGCCACTTCCCAGAATAGCAGCATAGAGGAGAGGGAGAGAGAGAGAGAGTGAGCGAGAGAGCGAGACGGAGTGGCAGAGAGCGAGCGAGCGAGCGAGAGAGAGGGCGTGTGTATGTGTGTATGTATGTGTATGTGTGTGTGTATGTGTGTGTGCTCTTGTGACGTCGTCGGATCCCCCAGCGCGCAACCAGGGCAGAGGGAGGGGAGGGGAGGAGGAGCAGTGGCCGAGGAGGAGGCTCTGTCTGCCGGCACAGAGAGAGCAGGATTCCCCGGTCACCTCTGGAGCGACCTGTCTGTCTGACTGTCTGCCTGCCTCGGTTGTGCTGCATATTCAGCTGTGGGTTAAGACTGGAAATGAATGCACGCAGTCTGCAGACGCACCGCACGTCATCAAATCACTATTATAAATATACCTGCAGTTATAAATACTTATATTCATATGAATGAATACTAATATAAATACAGTGTCTAGCGCTAAATACATACTTTAGCACCATAACAGCAACATGATTATTAAACTAAATAATCTGTCACGTGCAATGCACCTTTGTCATAATTACAATATTACAAATCATCATGATAATTAGTCCTCAGTGATCATCATATCATCAGAGTGCTTTGAACGCAGCACCATGTCCGTTAACCCCTCCCACCGCCTCCCCGCGTTCATTGAACAGGTTCATTTAGGAATATGCAGAGAACCCTGTCTGACAGCGATTTCCTGGATCCCCTCCGGTTGCCTGGCAACCTCACAGCAACAACAGGTTTCCAGGAAGTCGCCGCGCCGCTGGTCGCTAAGAGACAGCCGAGCCATGTAAGGCAACCACTTGTTGTTAACACTCGTCAGTTAAACTATATGATAATTAGTGAAATGTAGGTGCTGACGTGTGGATTTTTGGTTTATCTTTGGATGGAGCACCGTTAGCTTTATGCTAAGCTAGGCTAACTCTGTTGGATGTGGCCTCATACTGACTGTACAGACGTCTCACTCTCAGCTTGATGAGCCTGTCGCTTAACATGCTGAACTGTTCCTTTAACGTCCTCCTCCAGCCAGCCCATACTGAGGTTTGCTAACTGAGATCCACGTTTCCAAACACGTTTAATTAGATCGGCACATTTAAACCTGAGGGTTAGACAGTGAGCTTGCAGCTTTGCCTGGTTTGAAATCCAACTTTATATTTTTAAAGCTTGAGCCGCGCGCTCTCGTGTGCACCGGACCTGGGTCATCGTGAACCACAATGACACGCATGTACACATACGACGTGCTCATATTCGAACCAGCGAGCGTCCCGCTGGGTGGAAAAGTGGGCGGTTAAAACCAAAAATGCGAAGCATGTTCCCACAGAGTTTACTCATTTCATCGGACGGGCGGTGGTTGCATCTCTCCGCCGTCTGCAGCCAGCGGTACGTGCACGACAGCAAGACGCCAAACTGCCAGATTTAAGGTGAATCCCCAGTATTCACACAACAAACCCCCCCCCCCAGTCCCTTTTATCTGTAAAACACATTTAGGAATACAGAGGAGCTCATTTAGGCAGCTCTCCTGATAATAAATTAAATCAGGCCTGATAAAGTCCCTTTTCCCTCTCTCCTTCAGACAGGTTCAGACGCAGCTGCCCCTTTGTGCTAATAAACTGCATTAGCTTTTGTGAGCGCCTGTTAGCAACAGGTGGCGGGTTTTGATAAATCACCAGAGACAAAGCATCCTGCAGCCGGAGCTTCGCAGGTCTGATTACTCCGACAGGCCGAGCGGCGGCAGCGAGAGGGTGCCTGAGATGTGAAGCGCGGCGCTCAAACATCACATAACCATCCGGCGTGATAATGAGCCCGTCAGACTTCTGCACGGCACCGCCGATGTCTCCAAATAGCTCCCTTTGTACCTGGGAACAGATAATGACACATAATGGCCTGATAAATGTCCCGGTGGCAGCCGTCCATTCAGGGCGCCGTGATAAGTTGTCCAAGATGAGAGGGCAAACGGGAAGGAGGATGAAGAAGATGCTGCTCGGCAGGGGCGGAGTCAGCGATCGAGGGCTTTTGACCTTTTGTTGTTGAGTTTCCTCTGATGCCACTGGTTTTATATGAGGCTCGGATCCTCTCAGAGTGAAGCGAGGCAGGAGAGTGATTAGCTGTGGTTAAGATGTATCCTGTAAAACCCAAATGAGGCTGGTTTGACCTCTTTTCATTGCACTCCCGCTCTTTCCCTGCGTTCCCTGTCCGTCTACACCACTAAAAGCGCGGGGCGACTCGTGCGACAGTCCAACCACGTCACCTGAGCTAACGAGGCGGCGTGACACATGCAGTCGTTTCTCCCTGGTTCCCGATCTTCCTTTCAAAGAGTGCAAGGAGCGGCGCGAGTCTGCAGGGTGCGAATCCCACCTTCTGCCGACACTCGTGATGCCGGTTAATCTGCCGGCTTCTCCACGATCCCTGACTCCAGACCAGCTCATGTTTTAAGTGTTGTCGCTGCTCCACCAGCAGCAGAAGCTAGTTTGGTTAGCAGTAGATTGCTGTGAAGTTAGCATCAACGCGAGCTGAAGCAGGGAGCTTGCCAATGCACAGGTTGATTGGATGGAGCTTATTTATGCTCCCGTCTGAGCGTCAGAGTGCTTTGAACGCAGCATCACGACCACATAAACCTTGTAACGAAGGGGACTGACAGCGACTTTCTGGATCTCCACTGGTTGCCTGGCAACCTCACAGCAACAACAGGACTCCAGGAAGTCGCCGCGCCCCTGCTTCATCAGCTTTTTGCACAAGTCAAACTAAAATTATATAATAATTGATGACATTTAAGTGCTGATGTGTGGATTTTTGTTTTAGCCAGGTTAGCTTTATGCTAAGCTAAGCTAATTCTGTTGGATGGGGCCTTATATTGACTGTACAGGCGTTGAAGCCTAAACCGAACCCGATGCTCACCACTCGTTTCTCCTCCTGTCGCTCTTTAACGCTCACAGCTGTCACCGATCGCCAGCCTCTTCTGTTGTTTAGGTATGAAAGTATCTGCTGTGGGAGGGAGGAGAGATGGTTGTGCATGAATATAATATAAGAACTGAATATCAGGCTCCAAACCGGCGCTGATTCATTTGAATTAACATGTGTGCACGGCGCACGTGTGCGGCGCTGTGTGTGTGTGTCCTTGGCCCCGCACCAGCGCGGTCCTGCAGGGCCCGCATGCTTCACACTGGGATGATGTCACACGCGTAAAGTCCCGTTCCTGCTGCGGACTCTGGGAAAAGTTTCCCAGACATAAAACCGTCGTAGTCCATGAAGAAGAGTCATAATTAAACTGAGCTGATTCAAACATATTAATATTAAAAATGTGAAAATGAGGATTCAAAGTGTGTTGAGTGGGTAGATCTCTGACTCTCAGTGTAAGTCTTAGCCCATGGGCCTGCTTATCCTTGGTGTGTGTGTGTGTGTGTGTGTGTGTGTGTGTTTGTGCTGGCCAGCGATAAGTGGATTAACGTCTGCCATTTCCCACAAGAGGCTCATCGGGATGTGACCTCATCACCGGTGACCCCGGAGTCCCCATGGCGACGCCGTGGCAACACAGCACCATGGCGACAGAGAGCAGCAGCAGCAGCAGCAGCAGCAGCCTCTGATGCTGCGATTTGCATCTGCTTTTCATACGAAGCCGGGGAGGAAACAGACAGGACGCTGTTTTCAGACCAGTCCTCCGTAGATTCAGACTCAGAGTCCAGGTTTCATTCGCCCATTAGAACAAAAACAACCCCAGAAACCGTCCTGAATGTCTTTGAGCAAACTCTGAAAGACGATTTTATCCTCGGCACCCGAGCTCGTCCAGCAGCTAACGTCTTCAGATGACTCAGTTCTTCAGTAATCTGCGGTGCAGCCGTCGTTTTGCTGAAGCGGCCTCGGGGTTTTTTTTTCACGTTTCCCTCTAAACTCCGTCACTTTCCTCTTCGGTAAACGAGCGAGTGAGCACAAAACGTATAAACAGCCTCCCACATGTGCAGCTTTTAGACCCAGTCCTCATTTCGCTGCTTAGATTAAACATAATCCCAAGACTCGACCTGTGCAGCTTTACCTGGCACTGACGGACAGTGATGTGATGATCTGTGCATGAAAAACAAAAAGGGTTAGGACAATCGCTTTGACACCAGCACACAGAAGTGGATCGTGTTGCTGTTTTGCACCAGAGCCCATAGAACTGACTGATGCTGCCTTTAAAATACACCCACATTGTTATATTTGCAACATGGCGTGTGCAGTTCAGGGGATTCTTGTTGTTTAAGTCACGAGGACGAGGCTGACCGACCAGAATCCTGGTTCCCTTTTCAAACGCCGTCAGTGATTTCGTGCTCTGCTGCACAACCAGGAACAAGAGAACAAAAGCAAACGATCTGTGAAAGACAAACATCGTTTCGACACGCTTCCACTTTTTTTTTTACGCCGTCAGCAGACGACTCGAGGAGTCCATGGGAAGAAGAGACGACTGAACGAGCTTCTGCCGCTCAGGCCGACTCCGCCTGCGCAACACAAAACAGCTCAAAGGCGGCGTGAATTTAAATGAACAGCTGATCTGTTAAACAAATGACAGAGGTCAGGGTTTGACGTGTCACTTTAAAGCTGCATGACTTTGATTTTCGGACACCAGGGGGCTCTGGATCGGGCTCCACCGCCCACCAGCCTCCACCCACTTACACCCGGCTCTTGTGTTCAAGGCTTCAATCATCATTCAATCCCCTTAATTCCCCCTTAATTAACACCTTAATTAACACCTTAAGTTTTCAGTTTTTCTGGTGCATTGAAATTTTGGACATTAAACAACCAGGAATATTGTTTTTATTCTTCTGTTTGATTGTTTTAGATCAGTTTTTAAGTACTTAACAATGTGAAATATTCAAAACTTAACCATTTGTCATGCATCATGCACAGTCTAAGGTGAGCCGAGGGAGCTTCTCCTGGCTCCTGAGCAAAGAGGAAGTGAGGACGGATTTTAATGCGGTCAACAAATTAAAGGAATGATTATTAATTTGTTGATTTCTACTGTAAACCTGATTTCCGCCGCATCCGTGACACTGAACGCAACACCAGAAAAACATCAGTTTGGTGTAAAAAGGGTTTTGAGTGTGTGCATCAGCTGTTTGGTGTCGTCAGGCTGTGCGCACGGTGTTTATTCGAGCCACTGTTGGTCATGGAGTCGTGTGTGTCTGCTGGAAACAGGATTATTGAGCCTGTGAGAGTGAGCGTACACTGTGGAAGCGTCACAGAAACCAAAATCAGGAGCTAAAAGAGGCTAAAACGCCGCAGAGTTGTGCGACAGAGTGTGCCGCAGCTCGAGAGAGACTGAGCTCATAACAATGATGACTCAAATATAATGCCAATAAGCATGCTAATGCTAAGTAGCACCTCTGACAGGGGAGATGATACTGGTGCAGGTCCAGAGTCTGAGGTAACGAGCGTGGCAACAATCCCGCAGCGTGAGTCATGTGTCGCGGGCTTGACGCGCGGGCTGGCGTCCGGGGCTCCATTCATCGATCGCATTCACTGTGAAACTTTAAAGAAAAACACCCGTGAACGAGGAACCTGCTGAGTAGTTACGGGAAGTTCTGAATAATCCATTACATCAGAGAGGAGGACACACACACACACACACACACGTATGCACGTACACACACACACACGTATGCACGTACACACACACACAGGCAATGGCCTCGGGCTCTTGTCCTGGAGTCGAACTGTAACGCTCTGCAAGACAAAGCACTTCTGTGACAGCTGACTGATTACTAATGCTTACTCATACACTCTCTCTCTCTCACACACACACACACACACACACACAGAAAGACCGCTCCCCTCGCTACCACACCTAGTTTCCCGCAGATTGACACTGAGCAAGTTGTGTGTTCACCTGACACACGCTTTTCTTTCCTCTTTGTTACCTGCATGCACACACACACACACACACACACACACACACACACACACAGTGACACACACACACACACACACAAACATTAACACTGTGTATCTTTCCATCTGCTTGTCTTTGATTCTCTTCATGCAGCCACATTTAATCCCTGTCAGTGTGTCTTTCTCTTTCATTTGCACATAAACACACACACACACAGTCTCACACACACACACACACACACAAACACACACACACTCTGTCATCAGTGGATTGAGGTGTGGCCCAAATGTTATGTAAAAGCTCACGGGGGTAAAGGTCAAACTACCTGGGCGATAACAGTTAACAGGAGGACATCTTCAGAGGGTGTGTGTGAGTTTATAGAGATACAGACACACACACACACACACACACACAGTGACACACTCACACAGTGACACAATCACATACACACACACAGTGACACACACATGACACACACACACACACACACAGTGGCCTCACACAGTGACACAATCACACACACACACACACAGTGACACACACACACACACACACAGTGACACACACACACACAGTCTCACACACACACACACACACACACAGTGACACACACACACAGTGACACGCTCACACACACACACACACACACACACACACACACACACACACACACAGTGGCACACACACACAGAGACACACACAGAGACACACACACACTCCCACACACACACACACACACACACACACCTCCCACACACACACAGTCTCCCACACACACACACACACACACACACACACACACACACACAGTCTCACACACACACACACTCACACATACGTCAAGCCAACAACCTCATCAACTCGCCAGCTGTCTGGGGCTAAGCAGCGCCCACTTGCACTCCAGCATCAGTGCAATGTTCCAGAGCCTGTGTGTGTGTGTGTGTGTAGCTGTGTGTGTGTGTGTGGTTAATATTCAATGGCTGTTTCAATATTGAGTCATATAAAACCTCTTTAACTGAACAGATTTCCAGCTGATCTTACATCAGATCGAGTGAAGATGAATGTAAGTGCAACACTGTGTGTTGAACCTCGCAGCCTGTCGTATGTCACTGTGTTGAACCTCCGCAGCTTATCGTATGTCATGTTGAACCTCCGCAGCCTGTCGTATGTCACTGTGTTGTGGCTGCTGCAGCCGCAAAAATGCACTTTTTCCATGTTTAAATCAGTCACGTCAGAACATATATTGATGATCATTGGGTTTCCAGTGTCATTCACAGACATTCATCTCTAATCTCTAATCCAATCTGAACTGGTAGTAGAAGTGAACCGCGTTTTAACTCCTTCTACAGAAAATAAGTGATCCTGCATGTTTTTCAGCTTTTGAGCAGCACAAATTGAGTTCAACCTGCATCATGGCTTCACTGTGGTGACAGATCATTTTTGCTAAAGAATCTCATTCATCTGTGTGATTTGGTTGACCTGTCTGCAGAAAAGCTGTTTAAAGCCACAGAAAGCAGAAAGAAATCAGTGCCTCGTGGTTTCCAAACGCCAGATAAATCAGGATTTTCATAGAAATGAAAACACAAAACGTCAGATTTACAGCAGCGATGTAACGGTGCAACTATAAAAACCAATGAAAGCGGTTCATTTTTCACTGGCTGCTTTATTTTAAAGGGCCAGTGCCTGTTAAATGAAGCGGCTGTAAACGTGGGGTTAGCTAAGAGGCACGCTAAAGGCAGGAATGCAACAAAACTCTAACTGAGAGACGCAAAGTCGAGACATGAGAAAGCGTGCGTCGCGACACAACACTAAATCCGGTGCGACACAGCGCGAGGCCGACCCACAGCAAGGCGCAGTGAGGTCTGGCTTGGGTGATCAGCCTGACTTCGGCGTCTTGGCTGGATTGAAGCGTGCTCCTGTTTCAGGAGACAGTCTTTAATCAGAAACAGTGAACAATGCATAATACGGTGACTGTGTCTGTGGAGCAGCCAGCCGAGTTTCCACTGTGGAACATTTTGGAGAGTGGAGGAGGAGGGGGGAGGAGGAAGAGGGAAAGAGGAAACATGTTGCTGCCAACTCCTCAGAGACCCCACGGTGCTGGCATACACTGTGTGTGTGTGTGTGTGTGTGTGTGTGTGTGTGTGTGTGTTACCTATGAAAGTGGGGAGTGACGTACAACTAGCTGGTACAAGGCTTATTTCCACAATAGAAACATTTGCTGCACACACGCATATGTGCACACACACACACACACGCGCGCTCCGGCAGGATTCTCATGGATCTACGAGGGTCAAAACCTTCCGTCCAATCACTCCGGCATTTTCCACGAAACCCTTCCAAAAGCACGTATCCAGGGCTCTGCCTCCCCACAGCCAACAGCCAGGTTGCCGGTTTGAGACTGAAGCGCAGCGGACCCAGCGAACGCCCTCCTAGCAAAGGCACTCCGCGCCGGAGCAGCATCTGCTGCTCACAGGCCGACTCCGCATCTCCTCCGGTTGTGTTTTCAGTGATGTCAGTGTCTGCATGTCGCCGTCACTCCCAAACAAATCACTCCTGCCGCTTGCATTTTGAGCTCCAGGGCCGTATTTGCACTATGTACTGTGCGCAATGTAAAGTTTATGGTGCAAATGCATTTAAAGTGTGTCCAGCTTCGTTTTAGCTACTTGGATGTTGCGTAATTTGGGCGCAAAATAAACAAGGTGCAAAAAAGGTTCATCTCCATCCGACTGCATGTGAGCAAGCAGTGTGTGCACCACGTGTTGCTGTCTGAATTAGAGCTGCAATGATTGGTCGACTTGTTTTTGATAATCGAGTCATCGCTAAAGTAATTTTTCATGCGAATGTGTCAAAATGCCGTTTTCAAAGCTCTCTCTCAGACGCGGAATTTCCCGTTTTCTGGTTTATATCATATTTTTGATTTTTGATGCGATGACCAAATGATTCCTCGATTAAACCAGATATAATGAATCCAGATGAATCAATGATGGAATAACTCTCTGAGCGCAGCTCTGATATGAATCATGCCTCTTTTAATGATACCGCAGCTGTGAGCCTGAACACGCCGCATTTTTAGATTACAGTCGCTGCAAACACCTGCAAAGTTGTCAGCTCAGACGTCAGTCGGTGAAAGACGGACCCTGCATCTCAAGTCACCTCTCTCCTCTCGTGGTTTCCTTACATCTTTCTGTGCATCACTTGAGATGCTCTCAGGTGCGTAATGAGGAATGTGGATACAGGTTGAGAGACTTAGGCTGCACCAAAGAGACAGAGCAGGGTCTATCACGCTGGAGCTGTTTACGGCACCAGATATACCACAGGTCTGGGTTGCATATTGAGCTCTGAGTGCTGCTGGAAACACACACAGGTGACTCGCTCCAGTGCTGTGCCTGAACGCCTCCTGTGCAGACACAGATGGAGCGGTGAGGCTGCTGCTCTGCTAACGTGCAGCTCAGGCCACGACTCCTGCAGGGGCGCAGGCTGAATTAAAGCTCATTCCGCCTGCGTGCTGAACGGTCATAGGTTTGATTCGTGTCGCGTGTGACACCTTCAAACACCTCACGAAAAGGTGAGTCACAGTTCGCCACGTCTGTCTTCAGGAGCAGATATTGGCAGTGAATCTGAGCATGACTCCATCCCTCCATCCATGAGCCTGCAAGTGCAGGAGCAGCGCCACACTTTCCCGAGAAAGCGGTGCCTCGTCGCCGTGGCAACAGCATCACCTCTTCTCCTCCCACTGGCAATCTTTTTATAATGTCTGTCAGCATCCTCGCCTTCCCCTCGCCACTTTAAATCGTTTATTTTATTATTTCGGCGGCTGCCTAATTGGCGTGACGCTGCCCCTTTCCCTCTGGGGCCGAGGTGCAGGCGGCGGCGAGCTTTCACTTCGTCTCGGACCAGATTTAGAAAGCAGCAAATATGGGGCGTGAACTTTCTTCATTCGGCGTTATCAGCGCGAGCGCATGACGAATTTTATCTGCGCACGGTCATCTGTCAAGACTGAAACACACCAGGGAGAGTAACAAGAACACAAGAAGAAGGATGATGTAGACTGAAGAGTCTACAGATAAAAGAGCGAAGAGATGATCAGATTCTGCCTGCGTCAGCAACAACATGCCATGTTTATTATTATTATTATTATTATTGTGTACTGTTTATGCAGTTATGTACCTCTGTGCGCTGTAAGTGCTAATTCGTCATCCTTGCATAGGAACTTTATTTTTTAAAAAACTTTATTTTGTTTATATTTACTTGAATTTGAATTCATATTTTAGTCTATTTTACTTTTTACTTTAAATCAGTTGTTTATTTTACAAAGACAATCCAGATTAACGTTGATACATGAGGAAAAAAAGAAAGCGCAGTAAGTAATAATAATAAACATATACAGCCAAGCTCAAAGTAATCTGCAGCCGTGGCTCTTGTTCTTTGTGAAAATGAATTTATATTCATGTTTTTTATTTGAAACTCGACTCTTTGTAGTAACACTGTGAAATAAAGTCAAATATGTGAAAATGACAATACAGATAAAAACTCGTGTAAAGCTGTTACGACAATAAAAAATCATGAATTGTGATCATTTACTAACCCCACAACTGCATTTATATGATTTACTCCTGTTGACTCAAATGAGATCCTTTTCATAATATCTTGCACATTTATCTGTGGTTGAGTTAAATTATTATTATTATTGCTATTATATTATTATGCTTAAATGCCAAAAGCAGTGTATTGGAATTTTGAATTTAAGCCTATATTATATTTAAATGTAATTAATAGGCCAGAAACACGTGAGCGTGTTTAACAACAATAAACAACAATAAACAATCTATATCAGTTCAGTTCAGTGTGGTTTGCGTTGATCTGAGCGTTGCACAGACCGCTGAGCGCGTGCCCCTCCCCTCTCCCCTCCCTTACATCATCACCATAACTTACGGAAGCAGTAGTCGGACACGGTGGGGGAGCAGGAGAAGCGCAGGCACAGGGGTGAGGCACAGACAGGTGAAAACAGGGCCACAGACACGCAGACAACAGGTGGACGCAGGTTGCAGGAGGCGAAGGCACGCCGGAAACGAACCACGGAGCGAGCATCATGGCGCTGATCCGTCGCAGGTTCTGCGGGTCGCCATCCTGCATCGCGCACTCCATCTCTGCCACTACAAGCGTTAGACGTGCCGGCACACCAGACCTACGGCGGCGGCTGAAATTCCCTGACCTTCATCGACCTGGTACGGTTTCACGCTTTATTACAGGCGGACGCCGTTCAGGTGTTGTGACCGGATTTTTTTTTCATGGTTATTGCGTTTCCGCCACCACTGCTGCGGTGTTTAACTCACCGACGGGCAGCGAAGGGAGGTCGCACACCTGCGCTGGTTTGCGTTAAATCGTGCACGTGTGGTCGCGTTTGAAGTCGCACAACGTGGCGGGCAGTGGAGCGCAGGCCCGCCTGAACCGGAGCAGGTGCGTTGCAGAACAGCGCTCCTAACAAACGGTCCCCTGCGCGAGAACGCGCCGCGCGCTACTGATTGAAGCGGCTTTTAGAGGCTGTTTAGCTCCCTGAATCCGGTTTGTATCGGACAAAATACACGTTTATGTATTTTATTTATTTGTCTGATGTCATGTTGATCACGGTAGCAGTCTGTCGTGTCGCTGGATCGTTTGTTGTTTAATTGTTGTTTTATTTTTTCACATATTTTAGTTTTAAGGTCAGTGTCTCCTTGAAAAGCAAAGATGCTGCAGCTCTGGTTTTTATCCTCAAATACATTTTGCTGTAAATAAAATAAAATATGTATATCCATCTCTGAATATCAAGGGCATTACACCACAACAAAGCTGGGCCATGTAAAGACAAGCAAAAACAAAAAATATGCACACACATAAGAGTTTGTTTTTTCCTAAAAATTAAAAAAGCGTGACGCTGGAGAAACATGCTGAATGTCGGTTTAGTTAGTAAAGTTATTTCCCTTGTGGCCCTGGATAATAGACATCAAATAATAATTAATAAAATAATAAATAAATAACAAAAGCATGTACATGATTGGTGTGATTACCAATTAATTAGCAGAAATCAGTAATCATAACGAACGGCTACATGCACATGATAATGTGCATCAACACAGACGTTTAATGCTGCAAAGGAGCCAAATCAGCTGGGCCAGCGAGAAGAAAGCGGGCTGCTGTTGTTTGTCTGCTGGCGGCAGCCAGGATTGGTGGGTCCATCAAAACAGGACATCATTGCAGTATTGATGCTTTCACTGCCTCCGGACAGCAAAAAATGAGCAAGATGAGCCTTTTATTGTCACGCGGGTCAGCGCACCAGGCTTCACATCATGTTAAGGGACCCTGGAGTGGAATGAAAGCAGTTAACAGGATAACGAACCAAACACACGCAGCTCGTCCTGAACAATGCGCCAATACACGCGCTGACAAAGAGGCAGCTCTCTGACTAATTCTGATAGCGGGCCGCTCACAAACCAGAAGCGTGTCGCCTGTGGCGACTAAACAAGCTAACGGGTTTAGACAAACAGTTAGCAGAGGGTCCTCTTCTCCCCGGAGTCACTTTGTGTTTCAGCTCAGCTGTGTTTGCCGGCGACCGGGGGGGCAGACGCACAGCCCCCTGAAGATAAAGGATTATTAAGAGTTATAGATCCAGGAGGAAGCTGACAGAGGAATCAGAGGCAGATGCAAAACTCAGAAAGATTGCAAAACTCAGAAAGGTGCAAAACTCAGAAAGGTGCAAAACTCAGAAAGGTGCAAATAGCTGACCGGATGTTTTGCAGGTTGAAGTGCTTCTCTGACACTGAAACACAGATGACTGCTGTCAGAGCGCTTTGATTATGGGTGTGCGTGTGGAGCCTCATCGCTAACAGGGATCCTCCACCAAAACGTGGTCATGTAGCAGGCGAGCTAACGTACGCGGGGGGGTATCGAACTTAGATTTGTGCCCGCAGCCACTTGGAGTTAACGGACAAGCAAGCACAGAGGTAACAGGAGGGGGAGGAGGGGCCGAGGAAACACACAAGCACTGCGTACACACATTCTCAGCATAGCTGGAGGACAGTTAGCATCCTGCAGCTTTAAAGCCAAACCCCTCCACCCAGCGGGCGACAGGTGACGCACACTCGGCGGGGAGGTGAAATGAGAAGGAGGAGATGGCGCGTGCATCCCCACCTCTCTCCGGTAAAGAAGGTCAAGATCCCATCGTTGTGACGTATTGATTCGGTGTTTAGATTCGCAGCGGAGGCGATCTTCTCCGCCGCGGTTCACTTTCGACGCAGCGGCTCCTCAGTTTAGTCCAGAAGCGTGTTTTACCGCATTACACATGCGCATCAGTGTGTTCGTGTTGCCCCTGACCCCCTCAGACGTGGGCTGCGTTGCCTGCTGCCGCTCGCGCCGCCTGTTGAGTGGAACTGGTTGTGTTTTCAGTATAGGGAGTCAAGTGCAGGATATGTTTGGCATTCAAGTGGTTTTAAGTTTGAAACACGGTTGCTGGTGACCGAGCAATAAAATGAAAATGACTCTCGCTCCCCTTGAAGGCGGCGGTGATTTTAATGTTTATTGGGCTTCAGCAGCAGAAAACCCGAACTTCCCTGCAGACTGCAATTAACAAAACACCTCCTGACCGTTATCATTTGTCTGCGGCGGCGCCTTCCTCCAGCGTCTGCTAGCGACACTTAAAACTTCGACTTGTCGGGCCGATGTTTGAGCAGCGTCGACATGAAAAGAAACAAACAGAGCCGTGACTCAAACCCGAAACACTGAATAAAGCAGTTCACCTTAAAACCACTGTTTCTCCCACATGTCGGCGCTGCGGACGTCCTGGAGGCGAGCCGAGCTGCTGCAGCGTTTGCTCAGCTTGTTCTCCTGTCTTCAGATCAGACGTCCGGCGACTGAAATCCTTCATCTGCTTCAGATGAGTTAAAAAACAAGCAGCGGCTGAAAAGAGGAGCACAAGAAATGTAATCTTACAGCTGATCCAGAGTCAGTTTATCCAAGCTGCTGACACACAGAAATGTGTCTTACAGCTGATCAGAGTCAGTTTATCAAGCTGCTGTGACACACAGAAATGTGTCTTACAGCTGATCCAGAGTCAGTTTATCAAGCTGCTGCTGACACACAGAAATGTCTTTAGCTGATCCAGAGTCGGTTATCAAGCTGCTGACACACAGAAATGTGTCTTACAGCTGATCCAGAGTCAGTTTATCAAGCTGCTGACACACAGAAATGTGTCTTACAGCTGATCCAGAGTCAGTTTATCAAGCTGCTGCTGTACACAGAAATGTGTCACAGCTGATCCCAGAGTCAGTTTATCAAGCTGCTGCTGACACACAGAAATGTGTCTTACAGCTGATCCAGAGTCAGTTTATCAAGCTGCCGACACACAGAAATGTGTCTTACAGCTGATCCAGAGTCAGTTTATCAAGCTGCTGACACACAGAAATGTAATGCTTACAGCTGATCCAGAGTCAGTTTATCAAGCTGCCGACACACAGAAATGTGTCTTAGAGCTGATCCAGAGTCAGTTTATCAAGCTGCCGACACACAGAAATGTGTCTTACAGCTGATCCAGAGTCAGTTTATCAAGCTGCCGACACACAGAAATGTGTCTTACAGCTGATCCAGAGTCAGTTTATCAAGCTGCCGACACACAGAAATGTGTCTTACAGCTGATCCAGGAGTCAGTTTATCAAGCTGCTGACACACAGAAATGTGTCTTACAGCTGATCCAGAGTCGGTTATCAAGCTGCTGCTGACACACAATGTGTCTTACAGCTGATCAGGTCAGTTTATCAAGCTGCTGACACACAGAAATGTGTCTTACAGCTGATCAGAAGTCAGTTTATCCAAGCTGCTGCTGACACACAGAAATGTGTCTTCTGGCTGAAGTCAGGAATCAGTTCATGAAGCTGCTCTGACACACAGAAATGTGTCTTACAGCTGATCCAGAGTCAGTTTATCAAGCTGCTGACACACAGAAATGTGTCTTACAGCTGATCCAGAGTCAGTTTATCAAGCTGCTGCTGAAGTGTTTGTCATGTGACATTGTGTCAGCTGTGCTCTAAGCTCTCTCCCCCTCCCTCTCTCTCCCTCTGTCTCTCCCTCTCTCTCTCCATCCCCCCCCCCCAGGTGATCCAGGCGGTGTTTTTCGGCCTGTGCGTCCTGATCGATGTGTCCAGTCTGCTGACGAAGGGGGGCGACAGCAGGGAGCAGGAGCGGCAGCTGAGGAAGCTGATTGGCCTGAGGGACTGGATGATGGCGGTGCTGGCCTTCCCTGTTGGAGCGGTGAGGCGACGGACGGACGAAGCCCCTGAACACATGCACACCATCTTACACACACACACAGAGCAGCCTGGGGAAGGATCAGCCTGGTGTGCAGGAATCAAAGGCTCGACTTATGCATTTTCAGTATAATCAGCTCTCGCTCGCTCTCTCTCTTCTTCTGTGGTGTCTCTGAAGCGAGGCCCAGATGTTGATTCAGGAGGTTTTTCTTCCTCTCTGATCTCTGAAAACGGTTCGTCAGATCAGCAGGTGGACGTCAGGAGAGTTACACCTTGCACTTAATCCTCCTCGGCTTTGCCGCAGGAAGCGGGTCAGGATCGGACGAACCCCTTTTCTTCTTCTCTGTGTCGGCGAGCGTTCAGGCCCAATCCCATTGTCCACGCTCAGACTCGGAGGCACGTTCGGCGCTAAATCTGCGAAGCTTTAAGGCCGACCCGTGCACGAGGGCGTTGTGAGCCTTATAGACCCATTTGCCACGACTCTGCACTTCTGCAGACTTTGCCTGAGGGAATTACCCACAATGCACAGAGTTAAACACAGAGTTAAACTCGGGGGAGGCAGTGTGTTACCTCTTTGCAAATGTGAGGATTTGCTGTTTTGTGTCATTTGTAGATTAAATATCGTTTTGGTTTTGAGCCAAAGTAATGCAAACAAGTGGGTGGGAACAAAAACATAATAACGTCGGCGTCGGCGTTGGTGTTCTGGCGAGCGGAGCCCGCCATCAGCTCAGGTCCGTGGACTCTTAGTTGAGTCGTCGTCTGTGGCTTCAGACAGTCAGACGGTGACCTCTGTCTGATCCTCAGGCTGTTCGCACAGCACTGGCAGACTCTGCTCACATGCCCCTGTCTCACACATACACACACGCGCACACACACACACACACACACACACACACACACACACACACACACACTTTTAGTCAAGATTTCAGTTGGCAGGGTGCCCTGTATCTGCTGCACTGACCACAAGTATGTCCTAGGTTTCCACACACACACACACACACAACCAGACTGCTGGTGTCTTAGCTGCCACAGGCTACCACACACACACACACACACACACACACACACACACCTATAGAAGCAGTCAGCTGGCAGGGTGCCGTGTGTGTGTGTGTGTGAGTTGGGCACGGAGTTCAGTTTACACACAGTACAATAGACATGATTATCACCACAGCTAACGTCTGGAAACTGAGCCTGACTGATATGGAAAGTGTGTGTGTGTCTGTGTGTGTGTCTCTGTGTGTGTGTGTGTGTGTGTGTCTCTGTGTGTGTGTGTGTGTGTGTGTGTAGCTGTAAGATACATGCATGCAAGTGTGCAGGTGCATATATAACACGTGCCTGTGTATGGGCATCTCTTTTTGTGTAAAGCACTGTTGGAGCTAGTCTGTGTGTGTGTGTGTGTGTGTGTGTGTGTGTGTGTGTGTTTAGGCCCAATGAAAGCAGAGAACTTGCCGGTCAGGGTACAATGGGGGGGAGGTTGGTTCAGATGCCTCGAAGTGGAACCCAGATGACGGTCAGGTAATTCCACCCCCGTCCTGCAGAACATGGTCTGGCCCGAGTCCAAGCGGTCTGCTGCAGATACGTTAGACCAGAGAGTCTGTCAGCTCATGGTGCGTTCAGGACGCGCGGGACGGAAGGCGGCCCGTGACAGCCGGGGCTACCATCGGGACGCTCTGGATGCTCAGCTTGAGGCCTCGTGCTCCAGCTGGTTCCTGCATGTGCACAGAGAAGTCAGAAGAACAGAAACATCTGTGTGTGTGTGTGTGTGTGTGTGTGTGTGAGAGAGAGAGGCTCCAGCCCTCACACACACTGTGACCATAACATGGTCCGACTGAAGTGAGGGGAGGGACAGCGTGGAGCGACACTGGTGGGGCTGATGGTGTCAGTCCTGTTGTTATCTCATCAGCTTTTCTTTGAGCTCGGTGTAGCATTAGCATGCTAACATCTAACATTACAGTACATGTAAGCTGCACGTCAGTCTGATACTGTAAGACTATAAGTGCTTGTTCAGATGAAACGCTCTCGTGTTAACCCCAATAATAATTACAATAAACTGTGTAATACTGTGGTATTTCCTGGTCGTCGCTCTGTGGCAAGCGCTAAATATTTGCATATCGACATGCTAACATTCGAGCGCTGGGATTGGCCAGTTGTGAACCTCATGCTAGCTGATTTCGCTATGCTAGCTTGAAACCCTGCATGTACACTATTCACAATAAGTTAGGGATGTTGTGAGAGACTCAGTGGATGTCATACATACGGTGTTTGTTCAGAGATTTTTGGGATAGGGAGGCAATTGTATTGGGGTGATAGACACAGAACTACTGGCAGAGTTCGTGACAGACCCAGGAGTGGAGCCCCACGAGTGACAGACCGCAACGATGACCAGTACCTAAGGACCTATGCACTCAGACTCATCGTTATGCAACTGCCACACAGCTGCAGGCCCGTTTACGAGATGTGAGGGGTACGAGGGTTTCCAGGCAAACCATTCGCAACCGACTCCACCACTTTGGCTTGAATGCCAGACGACCGTTGCAGGTGACTCCACTGACACCAAGACACCGCCGTGAACGTTTGCAGCGGGCACAAGACCATGTGACCTGGACAATGCAGCAGTGGTCTACCGTCCTGTTCACTGATGAGTGTCGGGTCACCTTGCACAGAAATGATGGTCGTCAGCGTTGCTGGAGAAGGCGAGGTGAGCGATATGCCGAGGTCAACGTGGTCCCCAGGGTTCGCTTTGGTGGAGGAGATGCAACAGTCTGGGCAGGCATCACCAGTCAGGGCAAAACAGATTTGGTTATTGTAGATGGCTCAGTCACTGCACGTTCTTACCTCAGAGACATCATAGAACCCATCATCATCCCCCAATTCCACCAGCACACCCCCAACTTTCTGTTCATGGATGATAACGCTCCACCACATCGTGCCAGAGTTGTCACAGCTCGACTTCAGGAAGTCAGAGTGTCTCATGTGGTATGGCCAGCAATGTCCCCTGACCTGAACCCCATAGAGCATGTCTGGGACCAGCTGAAGCAGAGACTGGATGATCGTACCCCACCCCCACGTGACCTGGCAGAACTGCGTGTAGCACTCGTGGAAGAGTGGAACGCATTGCCTCAGAACAACATCATGAGGCTAGTGAGGAGCATGAGACGTCGCTGTCAAGCTGTCATTGTGGCAAATGGTGGAAACACCCGCTACTGACATTGTCAAGTTTTGTTATTTGGGGCTATCCTTGTTATTGTCTAAATGTTTGGGGTAATAAATATTAAACTAATGAAAATGGTGTTTCTTCTCATTCATTATTAGTAATATCAAAGGGAACTTTTACTTATTTCATTAAAATTCAGACCAAATAGGAAAAGCACTCATGTAAATAACAACATCCCTAACTTATTGTGAGTAGTGTATTTCTCTAACTGCAGCGGCTGCTCGGCGTCGATACGTGTTTTGTGAGGACAGCAGCGAACTGTTTGCTAACTCTGTGTTTCCTCCCCCCGCCCCTAGTTCGTGGTGTTCACCTTCTGGACTCTCTACCTGTACGACAGAGACCTGGTCTACCCCAGACTACTGGACAACTTCATCCCCCAGTGGCTCAACCACGGCATGGTGAGTCCAGCGACGTCGCGATTTAATCTGTTGGTAACTGACCGGATGGTTTTAACCACTGACGCTGCTCTCAATGGACCCGGTATGATCAGTGTCTACACCTACAGTCCTGCACAGAGGCCTCCTCAGTGACCCGAGCTCATGATTCCCTCTGTACGCTGCAGCCAGTGAGGTGACATGAGGTGCATGCTGCAGGTGCATTTATAAAGTACATACTGTTGCATGCAGGATGCATACAGCTGCATGTAATTATGCCTTCAGCAGTCTGAAAAAACCAAATCACAAGCAGCTAAATAGCCAAAAAAACATCTGTTAGCCTGCAGATTGCAATTCAGAGCTGGAAATTTCAGGATTTTTGACACCGGAGATATTAAAGTGACTGCAGACACGTCAACAAACTGCAGTTACACCTTAATGAAATCACATAAATCCAGTTTTACTCCAGTTTAAACCCTAATTTGTTTATTTAACCCGTGCACATGACATACCTCTACATACTGACAGCAGTTGCATGCAGCTGTGGTCTGGGTTTGCACCAGGACCTCCAGGGGGAGCTGGAGGATGTTCCTGTGGGCTGTTTCTGGCCTGCAGTGATTGATTGATTGATTGATTGATTGATTGATTATAGATCTTTGCAGGGCAGAACATGTAAAGCAAGCCTTAGTTGGATCATTACTCACATCAGTGTATCATAAACGCCACAGATCACTTGATGAATCTTATCAGCGGTCAGCACTGGTGCTGGTGAACCTCTGAATTTGAATAGAGTCGGTGACGGGTCGCTGGCTTTGATTCGCCATCAAGAGGAAGTGGGTTTAATCTAATGTTTAGACAGCGGTTAACACGCCGCGCTCATGTCCGCTCACTGATAACGCCGTCAGCCGCGTGTGTGTGTGTTTAAATCCGCCCGGGAGATAATCACAGCATTTTCCAGCCCTTTGTCTGTAACATGCAAAAGCTCCTGATGAAGCTTCCTTCTGCCCGAGCGGCGTCCACAGAGCGGTGAGGCGGGGCGCGGCGAGGCGAGGTGAGGCGGGGCGCGGCGAGGCGAGGTGAGGCGGGGCGCGGCGAGGCGAGGTGAGGCGGAGGGCGCTGTGTTTTTAAAAAATGATCATTCCCATAACTCGAAGTGAAAGACACAAAGACAGTGTGTGTCTGTTTGTGTCTCTTCCCGCACTCCAGAAGATGATGTAATCGCTGAGTGGTTGCTATGGCGGCGTTGCCAAGGACCAAAACAACCAAAACACCACCAACGGCTGCGTGTGTGTGTGTGTGTGTGTGAGTGAGAGAGTGAGTTATAAACGTGAGAAAGTATTTTGTGTGTGTGTGTGTGTGTGTGTGTGAGTGTGTGAGTCCGGCCTTGTTGTAAATATTTTGCGGTATTCCATGGTATCACTGTTGTTTGTCTATACTGGCTGCCACGGCAACCGTGTCGCCATTCCCATTGGAGGAGGGAGGGGTCGAGACATGTAGCGCGAGGGGGAGAGAGGAGTGAAGTGATTGAAACTGTTTTTACAGACGTGTTATTGATTTGTTATTGTCTATAACACTGATAAGTCACACGCTGACCTAGTTACTTCACACACACAGAAGTAAACAACGTCAGGAGTTCGAGTAACTACACAACAAGGTTAAAGTTATGTAGAGTAAACAAAGATGGCCGACAAGTCCTTACCTGCTCCTTATTGTAAACGCTGTGATATATCTCAGATACGACCCGCCATCTTGCTCCGGTGACGACATTTGCAGCAACAGGAGTAGCTGTATGGAAGTCCCGCCCACTTTAGCTGTCAATCATGACACCACGCTCCCTTTTCACAGCATCAATATCTGATTAAAACCAAACTGATCAGAGAAATGAGCAGCTGAACAAACATCAGCGTGATGAGAACGAGCTGAGATGACAGGAAGCATCTGCTGACATGGAGGGGGCGGGGCTTATGAGCTGTGCTGCAGCCAGACACCAGGGGGCGGGGCTTAGGAGCTGTGCTGCAGCCAGACACCAGGGGGCGGGGCTTATGAGCTGTGCTGCAGCCAGACACCAGGGGGCGGGGCTTCTGAGCTGCACTGCTGTAAAGCCAGGCACCCAGTTATTAATCTAGTAAATGCAAACAAACACGGTTAGCATTAGCTCACAGTTAGCTTAGCAGCTACCAAGAATGTTATGTTAGCAGCATATTAGCCTCAGACAGCTAGCTCTGTAACAAAACAGATATGTTTGAACCGGAGACAACGCTGACATGTAAAGCTGTCGATCAAAGCGATGCATTGATCCGTGCAGAAGCAGCCGGAGACATTTGCATGGTTTTGTGTGACAGATTTGGTTTTTTCTCATTTCCTGCGCCGCGCCTTGAGCACTCGCCCTCTGCCGTTTCATTATCACATGTTCTGGGTGACGCTCGGCTCGCTTCGACGTGTAAACGTGTGAATTCTGGGCGCCTCCGCTTCAAACCAATGGAGTTTTGGCCGAGGTGGGGGGCCCAGATGTGCTGACGGAGCGGTGCGTTCTGCGTTAAATGATGTGATGCAGGGGTGGGGTCGTCCTCCGCAGCGTCGGTTACTAAGAGAGCAGCGCTAATCAAAACAAAACTTGGACCTGTAACCTGTTTTTTTGGTTGCAGTCCTCAGTGAGTGAGGCTGTGCATGCAATCCAAAGTATAGCAAACCACCGTGTGTGTGTGTGTGTGTGTGTGTGTGTGTGTGCGTGCGTGTGCGTGTGTGTGCGTGTGTGTGTGGTACTGGTTGCCCTTGCAGTTCCAGTTCACGAAGGCAAACCCACACAGGGTTTCCCCAGGCAACAGAGGATTACAGTCTCATACTGAGCCTGACGTCATCGTTGACCTTTGACACACACACACACGTGCACACACACACACACACACATGTGCACACACCGCGCACACACATACTCCAACACACTTTTTCATGTAGGCTGTAGTTTTGTCATGAAAGCTCTGCTGGATGAGGATCAGCTGTTTGTTAACATCTGGTGAAACATTGTGAGGTTCACACACACACACACACACACACACACACACACACACTGTCAGCACTCAGCCTGGCATCGTCATCACTCGGTGTGTTGTTCGTGTGACAGTTTGCGATATTTTTACCTTTTTAGGCATCAGTGACTCGTGCAGATTGGAGGCAATGATGATGATGATGATATTATTATTGTTGTTGTTGTTGTTGTTATTTGACGTGTGTAGCTGTGTTCCAAAGATGGTAGATGCAGAGTAAATGCATGAGAATAAACACAGACGCCTGTAAAATGCAAAAGTTGCAACGAAGACCGAATTACAAGAAAACAGCAATGCCTGAACAAAACGAGCACATATAATAATAATGATAATAATAATAATAATAATAAGGTTATATAGCTGCAGCTCTGTCTTTGCTAAACACTGACCCTGAATCTCTTTACTGCTGCAGTCTCACAGAGTGTGTGTGTGTGTGTGTGTGTGATAGGAAAACGTTTCATTTGACTTTTTTTTTTTTTTTTTTTCCCGGGTTCAAGCGGAGGTCGGGCGCGGGGACGCTGGGAGCTCTGCATCAGCTGCTGCACTCTGACCTCCGGTGGAGTCGTCCTCATGATCTCGTGGTTTTATTTTTTTATAAGCAGCAGACGTTTGTTTTAAATCCCCCCGAGGACACGGAGGTTTCCAGAGACACCAGGCGTGTCGGCCGGAGTTAACGGCATATTAACGTTTGACGCTGTGGTGCAGCTATAAAAACAAGATATCACGGGTTTAAATGTCACTCAGTGCAACAGTCGAACAGAATTCAATGAAACATCAGAGCATGTGGTTACAGTTAATGTCACGGAGCTGGAAAAAGGTTTGACTCGTTCACGTTTTACTACTTTATTAAGAGTTTTGTCTAATTAACGCCAGAAAATACTGAAAAGTGATCATCAGGTCAACCGCGAATCCAAGGAAACGTCATCATTGACCGTCCAAACGTCCAAAGGTTACGCTAGAGGAGCAGCACGTCCTCTCTCAGGTGCTTAGAAAGTGAGTTATTGATTATCAGAACAGCTGCTGATCGCTTCCTGTTGCTCCTGTATGTGGGCCCAGGTGCTGCGTCTCTTTTGTCACAACCGTCGCCGTTTTCAGTCCGGTCCAGTTCGCAGACCCGGGTTCCTGTTAGTCTGGGTTCAGACGACACGGTTCCAGCGGGCGGAGGGTTGTGTGTTGGACAAACGTCGTCTTGACACTTGACTGTTTCGTCTTTATCTCGGGACGTCTTCACAGGAAGACCAGCATGTAAATCCAACATGTCTTTAGAAACGCCGACCAATAGGAAGCCAGCGCACGACGGAACAAAACGGGAGAGACGAGGCTGGCGGCGGCGAGGGTTCGCCGCAGCGTTCTCTGTCTTTTGTGACATCCAGCATCATAAACGCCGCAGTGTGACATCGCACACTTGGCGACAAACTGCTGCGATTGGTCGAGGAGCAGCCTGTGGTCTCTCGGCTGAAACATGGTTTAACCTTCTGACTCTACAGTCGCCTCGGCCGACATCTGTGACTCTTCGGTGCCTTGCTCAACGGCTCATCATCACGTGCTGGTACAGGCGGGAACGTGTCTGATTCACTTTGACTTCAGTGCAACAACTTTCACGTCGCGTCTTCTGATTTCACGCCCAAAGGCAACGACCTCGGCCGCCCGTCGACTCTGGAAGCCGCGTGAACCCGCGGACCTGCCCTCGGCCGCGTGACCCCGCCCACCACCCCCCCAGCTGCGTAGCCCTGCGTGAAATGGTTTGTTCCCATTTTTAGCCCCAGACCACAGGATCGAACCACCGCTGTTCGCCAAAGAGGGGGGATTTTCCACCGAGGCAGAAAACTGGCTGCTGGAGCGAAACCACAAACCTCGGGGGGGGAGGTGGCGGCGGTGGTGCTGGTGCTGGTGGTGGTGGTGGGGGGGCAGATACAGAAAGAGAGAGAGAGAGAGGACAACAAAGAGAGAGAGACCTAGAAACAAAAATAGAGAGAGGGACGGCGAGAACAAAGGGAGTATTATTTACGAGCGGCGAGTCCTCGCTAAACTTAAACACGACCGAGAGGCTGGAATTCCACTGAGGCACACTGGGTAAAAGTGCAGCGTCAGGATGTGTGTGTGCGCGCGCGTGTGTGTGTGTGTGAGTGTGTGTGTGCGGTATAATGATGGGAGGGAAACCTAAAATTTAAGACCCCAGGAGAGAGAGAGGGAGAGCTATAATGTCCTTCTTGAAAGATGTTGTTCCTCTTGTTAGTTTGCACATACTTGGCATCTTCAGTCTGACCTTTTTCAGATCCCCAGAGGGAAGCGCCCGCAGCCGATTGGTCGAAGCAGAGCACAGTACAGTACTGTACAGTACACAAAGCGCTCCGCTGTATCGAACGCACACAAGTTTCTTCCCCTTAAATCCACTTTTAAACATCTGAGAATGGGGGAAAGGTCACTCAGAGTCCTTAAAGTTGATCGGCGTGATGCCAGAGCTCCTGGATATTCAGTGTTTCCCTTCGCGTTTATGGTCGCACGCACTCACGAGAAGCAAAAGTGTGTCGTTCTGACGTTGTTTCGGTCACCTGACGCAAGGGCGAGCGCTTCAGACTAAGGAGGTCAAAGGTCAAGGTGGCTGTGACCTCTCGGTATCTCGGTAACTTCTTCAGATTTGGGAAAAACATTTATTTAGATATGCAATGAACTTGTTAGATGTCAAAGGTCAAAGGTCACAGCACTATTTTAATTAAAACTGGCACAGACATTCACTTGACCTCACCGCTGCATGTATTCAGCATTTAGGTTTGAGGTCAGAGGTCAAGGTGGCGGTGACCTCACGCATTTCACATTTTGACTCGAGGGAATCTCTCTCTCTCAGATTCGGCTCAAACATCACTCTGATCTCACAGACGATGTGATTAGACTGAAGAGGTCAAAGGTCAAGGTGGCTGTGACCTCACGAAACGCACTTTTAACCTTGTGATCACCATATCTCAGGAACATCTCGAGGGTTTAGCAGTAAAATGAGTAAAATATTGCTGTCAGCCTCCTTGTGTTACGCGTCAATCCAGCTTTAAATACAGCAGCGTGTGGGATTTAGTGCCATCTAGTGGTGGAGATGCAGAACACTGGACCTTTAAAGGATGTTTTTAAATGATCACAATAAGCTTTTAAAGGCACAAAGTCTCCAAAATGCACTAATTAACATCTGAGCGAGGTATCTGCTGCGTCACACGCTCAGATTAACCCGTTATTTAATTGTCGTATAGTAAAACCAATGCAGCTGCGGCTGCATTGACGGCGTCTGCAGCAGCAGCGTCGTCTGCAGCAGCAGCGCCGTCTGCAGCGCCGGCCTCTTCCCCGTCACTTCGGGCCATCAGTCTGGGAGTAATTAACAGACGGAACATGTTGTTTTTGTCATCACAGCCTAACGAGGCCGACCGGCTCGACTGCCGGAGACAAAAGGGCTCAGCAGTCTGACTTCGCCCAGGGTGAAGGCACACACACACACACAAGCGCTGATCCACACACACTGATGCACCCACACACACACACACATGCTGATCTACAGCTGTGCTCCTGAGAGTGCAAATGAGGTAAGAGGTCTCAGCTCTGCTGAGACAATTACGCCTAGCGTGTGTGTGTGTGTGTGTGTGCGCGTGCGTGCATTTTGTGTGTGAGTGCCCCCCGGTGGACAAAGAGTGCACACACGTTAGCAACACAATGATGATATGTATTGATCGACTGATTGGAACATGAGACAGCAAACCCTGCTGTGTGTGTGCGTGCGTGCGTGTGTGTGCGTGTGTGTGTGTGTCGGTGGGGAAAACAGCTTTTGCAGAAAATAGCAGCACATGATGCGACCTCCATTAAACCTGTTTGTGTGTTTTAAAAGGGATTACACAGGTGTCCACACACACACACACACACACACTGTTTATAGAGATGAATTCATTATTAAAAGGGAACAAACTGAAGTGAGGAGCTGCAGGACGTTGTGTTTTTGTCTTTTTACAGGACTAAATAAACACTGTGATGTCACAAACAAACAAACAAATAAATAAATAAGAATCGTATGAAATGTTTTGTGTGTTATCAGGAGCTTTAGCTACGAATGAGCTAGCATTAGCTTGCCGCCTCGTCACGGGGCGAGTGTGGTGCAGCAGAAAACTAAATGCGTCAGTGCTGCTCAGTTTCAATATGAACGTGTCAAACATATCAGACATCCCCAAACTAAGGCAGCTGACACTGAGCCGGGGCTGTAGGTGCAGCGCTGCTGTCGGCCACCAGGCGGCGCACTGATACACAAAACTGCAGACTTTAGTCATAAAGTCAGAAAACGAAGGCGTGAGCGGCACATTTGGCTTCGTTTAACTGAAAAACATACTTATTCTATTAAAAACACACCAACACCCAGTGTTTGATCAGCCCGTCTCTCTCCCTCTCTCTGTCTCCCTCTCTGTCTCTCTCTCTGTCTCTCTCTCTCTCAGCACACCACCGTTCTGCCCTTCATCATCATCGAGATGCGGACCACCCACCATCGGTATCCCAGCAGGTCGTGGGGCCTGGCGGCGGTGTGCTGCTTTGGCGTGGGATACATCCTCTGGTATGAGCTTCTCCTGTCCGACACTCAATAAACACATTTACAGTGTAGTGAGTAGTGCAGGGTGCGTTTAGTATTATGGGATGATTGAGGGTTAGCTTAGCACGTGTTGAGTTCAGCTAACTCAGAACTATTTCATTTGGTTTCAGCCTCAGTTAAGTGACTGTATGTTCTCGTCCAGTTTCGTCTTTCTAACTCATTTTTAAGCTTCAGTTCGGCGCGGTGGGGGTTTATGTTGCCGCTCCGGCATGTTTGTTTGTTTGTTTATCGCAGGATCACAGAACAAAACTCCCCGCCTAATATTTTGAATGATTTCTCCAGCCGCAGGATAAAAATAAGTGCAATGCGTCTTAAAATCCTGGTAAAAAGTGCAGCAGTGGCGATTTCCTCGAACCGAGGTGTTGCTATGGAAACGTAACCACACACCGATCGTGCAACTAATCGGACTCTTGTGAGTCTTCAAACTGTCTGCGGCAGAGTCCCCTCCATTCAGACATTAAAGGACAACGTGACGACAAACTCCAGAAGGGTCAAATATCATTTGTGATCGACCTCCCCGCAGCGATCACTCTGTGCTCGTGCACGTGATCATGAAGAGCGTTCGAGCTCAGTAACGTACCAGCTGAGGCGGTGAAGCTGCCCTTACAGACAGCTGTGGTGTCTCTTTGCCTTTGCAGCCTTTGCAGGGTCCTTCATGCATAATTCAGCTGGTTTGAATGAGAAATGTTTAACTTTAACTCTCTGAATGCGTGTTTAACCCCCCCGCCCTGAACCAGGACGTGTTGGGTGCACCAGGTGACGGGCGTGTGGGTGTACCCGGTGCTGGAGCGCATCACTCCGCTGGCTCGAGTCGTCTTCTTCGGAGCGATGACCGTGGTGATTTGTGTTTTCTACACGCTCGGAGAAATCCTCAACAGCTACATCTGGGACCAGCCGCACACAGGTACACAGCACACACCCAGCACACACCGGCAGAGAGAGCCGAAGAGTAAAAACAAGATTAAAGACGTTAAAACTGTAGATTTAGCAAATTCCTTCTGGTTTTAAAGTAGATTTACATGAAAAAACTGGTTAAAGTTTGAAATTTACAGGAAAAACCTCTGAGCTGCTGAGTTTTAGCTGTCAGGGACAATCGAATCACACTCTGCAACCAGAGGGAGCTGTTAATGACGTCAGACCATCAGCACTTTTCTTCTTATTTATTTAGTTATTTCGTATAAACACCACTTTAATTTAAGAGAATATTCATGTTTTTGGTAAAATTAGTAACTTGAATCTGAGGAAATATCTTTTTTTAATGTAAATTTTCAGCTTTAACCCTAAAAATGGAGTTTTTCCTCAACCTCAGCCACCTACAATGATCAAATCCTACGTCATAACAAGAGCAAAGTGAGCGGACAGCGGCTGCCACACATATAATAAGTATAATTATTGAACTGTGGATGGCTGACGATGCAGCTGTCGTCACAACAACTGACACTCGAACGTTTCCTGTGGTCGGACACGTTTCTGTTTGTTTCTGACCCTCTGAGGTCACATGATCACCGGCGGACTGAGGAGAGTGTGAAGCTCCGAAGGTTTAAACGGTTTGTGGTTAAAAGAGACCAGCGTCTTTCTGTCACACACACACACACACACACACACACACCCATCCATCTGCTCAGCAGGTCAGCAGGTAACACTCCACCCACACCAGCGAGAGAAGATCAGAGTGTGACTTCCACCGGCCTCACACACTCACACACACACACTCACACACACACACACTCACACACACAGTCACAGCCTGCTGCCTTCACACAGTTCACACTCTCCTCTCTCCCGTTTCAGAAAAGGTCAAAGGTGAGTGATCCTCACTCGCCTGCGCCGACGTCGACACCGGCCTCAGTCGGACAGAAGCGGACGAGACGCGCCCCGCCCACCCGGGACGGCGCAGGAGCGGAAAACAAGCGACCTCTCCACACAGCCCATTCCTGCTGAACTGTAACCATAACAAAACCATAGAAGAAGACAGGCGACCGTCATCAAACTCAGCTGGTTTTTGTTTGTTTGTTTTTGTTTTTCAGTGACGGAAACCAAGCAGCCGGTTGTTTTGTTTGTTTTGCAGAGACGAGTGAACCAAACGCACACACGCGCACACACACACGCGCGCACACACACACACACACACACACACGCGCACACACACACACACACACACGCGCACACACACACACACACACACACACACACAGTATTTACAATCTGCTTTTCCAGTAGCAGCTCTTCATCAAAGTGAATGAATCCTCTCATAAGCTAACGAACATCAATAATGTGTTGAACGTTAATCATTAATCATCTCGAGTCACTACATGTGTGGAAGATCATAGATGTTGCTGTAAGAATCAATAAAGTTCGAGTTTGAAACGTTGTTCCTGTCCGTGCATCCGGACTCCCGACTGCCCGAAGCGGCTCCACGCTGATCTGCTTCAACGGACCCCACAGACCCTCATCGGGTGCGGGGCCGTGCCTCCGTTGGTCCGACGGCCCGTTATTCCGAAAACAAAGTGCCAAAGTTTGTGTTTCCCGAAACCTCGTCAAACTCACGCTGTTACCATGGCGATGAACATCACCTTACGTAGGTCACCTGACGTGGTTCTTTCCTGTGAATCTTAGTGCACTAATGTATCACGGGTAAACTGAACTGAGGCCTTTTGTTTTTCGGGATAACGGGCTGTCGGGGAAAATGGACCGCGGAGGTTTGGGAGCGCCGGGTCGTCCCCGGTGACGGAGAGTCTCAGGTAAGAGGTTCATTTAACGTGCGACGCAGAGAGCGACGACAGTTTAAGAGTTTGAGAGTTCACAGTGCAAATCGGATAAAACCTTTAATCCCTAAAAAAGACACGAACTCCTCGCCACGTTCCTCAGATCTGCAAAAACGTGACCCGGTTGCATCTGCGTGACGGCCAGGAGCCAAGACCTGCTGTTTGGAAGACGCTGACCCTGCTCAAAGTCACTCAGATCCTTATTTTTCCTGCTTTTCATCTCAAAAACCCGCGACAGACTGTTTCAGGATGAGTTGGGCAGCTGATGGTCTCAACACGAGGTCGACGAGTTCCTGTTTGGCCTCAGTTTCACTCTCGTCGGGTCAACGGGTTGAGGAGGGAGAGAGATTTCGGAGCCCGTCCTCCCTCACTGCCTTTCCAGCTCTCCCGTCGCCATGGAAACCGAAAACTTCAAACACAATTAGCGCATGAAATGAACACTCGCACGTTCACGGCTTTATCCAGTGACACACAGACGTTCTCTGGCTCGATACGGCAGAGCAGAATGAAGCGGAGACCTTTGTCGTCCAGGTGTGACGGCGGACGCCACGTTTAGACCGAATTTAAAAAAAACAGGAAGAACAAAACAGGAACTGACGAAGAAAGAGAAGCTGAAAATGACAAAATCAGGCGATAAAAGGGTGAAACAGTTGATTTCTAACAGTAGAAATGATGCAAACATGAAATAAAAGCGCTCGCCTGACTGTCAAAAGCTCGACAAAGACAAACATGGGCGCTTCATTCGTCCCCCAGCGCTGAACAGAAGGGTGGAGCAGGAGCGAGTCAGTTCATTTCCATCCTATATTTTCATTCTGGTCATGTTGGTGTTGGAGTTAAACCACAAACACATCAACGCTTCCTGTCAACCCAACACCACCACCACCCACCCGTCTGCTTCCTCCTTAAACTAAAACAAACGCCCCCTCCTCAGGTCGTTTAATAGTGAGATGATAAAATATAAACGCTGTAATTTTCTCTGGCGCTGTTCTGTCACCTTTGCACGACGTGACATCTCATATTACACCGTTTCTTTCTGCAGCTCGACAGGGTGTGTGTGTGTGTGTGTGTGTGTGTGTGTGTGTGTGTGTGACTCTTACTGTCAGTTTGGGAAGGAGAGTTTGACACAACACACTCTCTTCATTAGCGCCTAGCAGCTAACTCCTGCACTGCTGCATGTGAGTGTGTGTGTGTGTGTGTGTGCGTCGCCTCCTCGCTAACACATCAACTCCTCCAGTTTGAGGTGACACATTAAAACATTCTGGAATATTCTGCTCTGCATTAATTAGCATCGATCTACATGCTAACGAGCAGAGAGGAGCTGGACGCCGGCACGTGTTTCAGACCGAAAAAGAAAAAAAAACAAAACAATAACACATTTTTTTTTATCTGTGATGTGGATCTGTTATGTTTTTTTAATTTGTACGGGCGGTGCAGGTGTGAAGAGGAAGCAAAGGGAGAAAGTGATGCTGTGAAACAATGTAGGAAGGAAAGACGGCAAGGAAGCAAGTAAAACGGGGCTTAAGGAAGGAACGGAGCAGGGAGGAAGGACAAAACAAGAAGGGAAGGAGAAGGACAGGAAATAAGGAGGAACAAAAGGAAGCAAGGAAGTAGAAAATAGGTAAAAGAAAAATGGAAATGGTAAAATGAAAACAAACGCTTAAGCAAGAAGGTTTGAAGGAAGTGAGGAAGGAAGGTGAAAAAGAAAGGCAACATTGGAAATGAAGGAAGGAAAGATACGGAAAGGAAAGGAGTTGTCAGAAGGAAGGAAGGAAGGCAGGAGGAGAGGGGAAAGACAGAGGGTAAAAGGAAGTAATAAAGGGGGCGGAGCCACAGAAGAAATGAAAGAAAGGAAGTAGAGGAAGGAAGGAAGTGAGCAGGTTGGGATGGAGCAAAGGAAGGAGGGAAAGAAGGTGGAAAGGAAATACATAATGAAGGAGAAAGACAGGAAGGAAGCCAAACAGGAAGTTGTAAAAGAAAAAGCAATAGGAGAAATGAACAAAGGAAGGAAGGACAGATGCAGGAAGGAAGCAGAGGAGGAAGGAAAGAAGTTGATAGCTACTAAAAGAAGAAAGGAAGGAAGGAAGGAAGGAAGAGGACAGGAAGGAAACAATGATACACAGAACAATGAAACTAAAGAGACCTTTGCTTCACTGAGAAACACACACACACACACGTTACTGCAAGCATCTACACACACATTCAGGGTTTTTTTAACCTCCCCTCAGCTGCAGATACTGCAAACACACACACACACACACTGACATGCAACAATGTGTGTGTGTGTGTTAGAGGAAGTGAAACAAGTCTGAATTGTGTCAGTGTGTGTATCTGTGTGTGTGTGTGTGTGTGTTATGTGCAGTTGTGAAGGTCACTGTTTTGAGAAGCATTGTTAGTCTCACACACACACACACACACACACACACACACACACACAGTTTCTCACTTTCTGTCCTGTTCTAAGAAAGGCAAAGACACAGGAAGTGATGGGTTTCACATTTATAGTTCAAGACCAATCAGATGCAAGATCCAACATGGCGGACAAGCAAAGAGAGCAAACAGAGAAACACACACGCACGCACGCACGCACGCACACACTGCTTCTTCTGTTCAACATGAAACAATCAGCAGTTTATATTGTCGTTTGTTTTCTTGTGTTTTGCTGTTGTCGCAGTGCCACGTGCTCGTGTTGTAGCTGATGCGTCTGAGATACGAGGTTTGAGTAGTTTAAACAGGTTTTAATGGGAGGTTAGGCGGTCAGGTGCGCCCCCTGCTGGCAGGCTGACTGAAAAGAGACTCAAGTTGGTGGAAGTCTGTATGAAACACACACAAATATGAATTTTTGCGTCTTTTATTAAATAAAAATAGGAAAATACAAGAAATAAACAACTGAATCTACAGCGGGTTTGTCCAGGAAAGCTCAGTCCTTCCTTGTTTTGGGTTTCGGGGCTGAAACGGACAGGAAATAAAAAGACTGTGATGAAACTGAAGACAGGAGAACTGACGAGGATCAGAAATCAGAACGTAAAATGAGGAAACAGGCGATGAGAGAGGGGAAAAGAGGAGGATCACCGTTTGGATTCTCCTGCTTGTAGAAAGTCTTCAGCATCTCCACGGCCTCTTCTGCTCTGTGACCTGAGACACACTGAACACACACACACACACAAGGTCGCATACACTGTGTGGCCAAAAGTATGTGGACAGCCAGGTGAACAAATGAACATGAGCGTTGATCCGCTGCTGTTAACAAGCTTTCTGAATCTGCGTGCACGTCAACACGCAAGCCAAGGATGCTATGGACAAAACACACACACACACACACACACACACAAATGGCAACTAGACACTGTAAAACGCAGCAGACCTTGAACGTGCTCCCAGTCTGAGGTAAGTTTGCAGAGGAGACGTCCAGAACCGAACCGCAGCCTCCAAAGCGCTCGTTCCCGCAGCCGTACACGACCACGGGGATATCTGACAGCTGATGAAGGAGCAACAACACACACACACACACACACTGAGGTTGGCGCAGGATACTGAACAGACGCAGGGCTGCAGCACACATGATGCACGGCTCCACGGTGACGTAAAGCGCCGTCCTCTTGCACACGCTGCTCACATCCAGGTTGCTGCGGCGACACCAGTCCAGGAGCTGGTCCAGGGCCACCATCTCAGCGTGGCGAGTGGCCTTACACACACACACAGAGACACACACAGGGAGGCGTGTGTTATGCACAGCCCGGGCGTCCTGTTCTCTTTGAACTCTTTGGTAAACTCGATGCCAAACTCTTTCACTTCTCCTACATTTTTGCTCTCGTTGACTTCGTTCCGTCCCTTCCCCACGACCTCATCGCTGTAGACCAGGAGACATCCCACCGGCACCTCTCCGTTCTCCAGAGCATCTTTGGCCTGCAGCAACACACGGCAGCAACACACTGTGATTAAATCCTCTCATAATTACTTTTATGTTTTTCTATAAAGTCTGTATGCAACAGAGCAAAATCCATGTGTGAATTATTAATTTGAATCACTTACGTGTATCACTCACCATCTCAAACGCGGTGGCCATCCATTTCTCTGTTTCCGCATCACTCGGATAAAAACTCTCCGCTGAGTCAGCTTTTCCGCCCTCCTCTGTTCCCATGGCAACTGCTGCTGCGTCCCTCCACCTGACAACAGTCATACTGTCCGTACAGGATGAATACCTGTGGCTTGTTTCTTCACTTTTCAGCCACAGTTTCTTCCGCTGTACTTCTCACGCCTTGTACACACACACCGGCAGGGGACGATAATAGCAGACGGACCAGCTCCAGACGTGACTAATCGAACCTCGCGCGGATGGCAACGCGCATCTGCACATTCATTCCGATGCTTTCGATGCGTCGAGCACAGATGGCCGGATGTAAACCGGAAATGGAAAGATTTAGCATACAAAATAAAATTTTTAAAAATCCTGTATATATTTTTTTAAACATGATATACTTCCATCTGTTTTATATTGGATTGACAGATTTGCAATAGCTTTATTAAAATTTATTAAAACAGTTCATAAGACCATTTTGTCAAGTCATTGTTCTCTTTTATCCCGAAAAGTATAGAGAGATATGACTAAAAGCTACATTTACTGTCCGTAATTTTTAAAATGTGTATGTTTTTAATAACAAAATTGGTAAAAAAAAATGCTATTATGATTATTATTTAAACACTGAATACATAGTCTTATTAGTATTACACCATATATACTAAATATTAGGTCAACTCTGCTCGTCCTGTAAGCGTAGACATGGGAAGCTGTTTTATTTTGAAATTCATAACCGGAAGTTACAGCCGTTACTCGGGCTAACTTAGCTAACATACTTCGGCACTTCTGACAGTTAGCGTGCTAGCACGGAGTTGCTCGTTAGCTGAAACTCTTCACATAACATGTCGGTAAAATAGTCAGCACGGGATTAAAAAGTACGGACCGTTCTGTTTTTGTTTTCATTTTGTGAACCTCTCACTGCCCGAGGATGTTTTCATCCGTCTGGAATTTTGTTAAACGCCACAAAAGGAAATTTATTTTCACCGGAGCTGTAATTGGAGGTAACTTAGCTTCTGAGATAGCAACTTTAGCAACGCGCCTGACTGCACTTAAAAAATCCTCGTATGTCATATTCTTTTTCTTACAGGTAGAGTTTTCTGCATTTATTAAGATATTTCAGGAGTTTTTAGGAACAAATAAACAAGTCTTTTTAATTCGGCACACATGTTTACCATTGGGAAGTGTTATTTCTAATGTAAAAAGCTCTGTTCAGCTCAGCAGGTGTATTTCAATGGAGATGATCCGTGGTGAGACCTGACGACAGACATTAAGATTTACTGAAATAGACATTTGTTTATTGTCTATCACGTTTAAATGTCAACAATACGTTAAAGGGGAGCTCAGTATACTGTAGTACAGGCTTTTAGAAGAAGCCAGGCGTCTTTAAATTAGACGAAAATTGAATGGAGTTTGGTCCTGGGCTCCACGCGTGAACATCAGCTTATTAATTTAAGCCTCATCGCCTTTAATGCGAGGCGAGGATGAAACCTGACAGGACAAAACTGCTGATCAGTGAGTGTTCGGGGTCAGTGTCATGTGGCTGTAGGCTGCATAATCAAACAGCTAATTATTAGCGTTGGTAATAATTAATCTGACATCTGTGGCACTCAGCAGCCATTTAAAACCTCTGAATGTGAACTGATGCATTTCTGTTTTGCCTGTTTTGCTGTCAGCGGTACAGTTAATTCAACCTCATCTGAACGTGTGATTGACGGTCGAGGCTAATTTCCTGCACCTGGTGCTGACTCTTGTTTGTCAATGTCTCTCCCTCCACCGTACCAGGTGTGTACTTCCTGGGTAAATATGCCCAGAAGAAGATCAGGGAGATCCAGGAGAAGGAGGCCACAGAGTACATCGCTCAGGCCCGACGACAGTTCCACTTTGAGAGCAACCAGCGGACGTGCAACATGACGGGTAACCAGCACGAAAAGGTGTACAACGAAGAGGCTGATGTTAATTAGATTGTAATGTTTATGTGTGTGTGTGTGTGTGTCGCAGTGCTGTCCATGCTCCCTCCGCTGAAGGAAGCCATCATCAGTCAGCTGAATTCAGAAAGCCTCACTGCACTACTCAAGACCAAGTGAGTGGAGGAGACTTCCCCTGTTTAGATCCAACAGATCAAACACGGTGTGATTACATAATCCACACAGTGCTGCCTGTGTCAGGAGGAGATGGTGTGAACTTTGATTCTAAATTCAATATGTTGAGCAAATGTGGCGGCTTGTCACCATTGTAGATGTTTCTGCTGTGAGGTAGAAAGTGTGCGTGTGACGTGCAACATGAATCACAGTCCTGATGACGGGAAACAAAACAGTGACGCTGCTTCTTCTTCTCCTGCTTCGCCCCACAGACCCGCCAATAAGCTGGAAATCTGGGAGGATTTAAAGATCATCAGTAAGTTCAGTGAGATCAAAGCTGATCCTAAACCAGCAGGTCGCGTCCCCTCCTGCAGCGTTAATTAGTCTTAATTATTCCCTTTAACTCCTTCGCTGCTCAGGCTTCACCCGCACCATCGTGGCCGTGTACAGCACCTGCATGCTGGTGGTCCTGCTGAGGGTCCAGCTGAACATCATAGGAGGATACCTGTACCTGGACAACTCTGTGGGCAAGAGCACGATGGTGAGGACCCAGCGTTCATGAGCCTCCTTCAGGCGGTCGAGCCTGGTGCAGCAAACAGGAAGTCTCTCTGAGCTTTCAGTGACTGTTAGAGAAAGACGGCGTTGATCTTCACTGATGATCTGACATCTGAACTTTATCCACATGTTTGTGTTTTAACTTGTCTTGGTTTGTTCGTCCCAGACTCCTCTGGCTCCTCCAGACGTCCAGCAGCAGTACCTGTCCAGTATCCAGCATCTACTGGGAGACGGTAGGATGAACACGCGCACAAACAAACAAACAAACAAGCCCTTTTAACGCACACACACCAAAGCCAAACGCTGTTTAACTCTGCTCCTCCTGGTTTCTGCCTCCAGGTTTGACAGAGCTGATGAGCGTGGTGAAGAAGGCGGTGCAGAACTCACTGGGAGGGTGAGCGTGTGCAGCCGATCAATATTTAACATTCAACATTATTATTAGTTCATCTTTACGTTGTTTTAACTGTAAAATCATAGAAAACTGTGGAAAATGCGTTGCCATGGCAACATGTGACGACCCAAACAGTGAAGCCTCAAATTTCAGACTTTTATATGTCGTATTCGTCATATTTCAGAGGTTTGAATGAGAAAATGTGGCGTTCAGTGTCGTGGTGATGGTTGTCGTGGTGCTGGTTGTCGTGGTGCTGGTTGTCGTGGTGGTGCTGGTAGTTGTCGTGGTGCTGGTTGTCGTGGTGCTGATTAACCCTGTGTGGCTCTGCAGCATGTCCCTGAAGCAGAGCCTGTCTCTGCTGGAGCTGGAGCAGCAGCTGAGCTGGATCAGAGCCGAGGTGGAGGCCGGCGGCGAGCGGCCGCTGTCCTGGTACATGCTGGCCGACGACGAGGAGGCGCTGGCTGACCAGGTCACTGCACACACACACACGCACACACACGGTCCTGGCTGATAAAGCACGTGTGTTTTTAACACGGTGTCCTGTGTTCAGGCCTGTGGGCTGACCGAGAGCGATGCTGTGACCATCAGACTGCTGAATGAGACCAGAGACATGTTGGACAGGTAAACATCACACCTGTATTTAAATAAATGTATTTTTATGTTTGCCTGTGTGTGTGTGTGTGTGTGTGAACGGTGCTGCAGGCGACACAGACAGTAAACACGCTCTGTGTCAGCGCCTGTAAATCATATTCACGCTGAATATCAGACATCATGGTTGTTGCGTGTCCTGTCCACCGGGGGGCAGCCCAGCACCATCAGTGAACATCAGGGGCAGGAAGGTCAGAGTGTGAAGGGCCGCGTTTGATAAAATCAGTCAACACGTAAATAAAAAACAAAAATACACGTGTAAACATGAAAGAGTTTGTGTCGTCTCCTCGTGTCTCCAGCCCAGACTTCACCACCGTCCTGAGCGCCTGCCTGAACCGAGGCTTCTCTCGTCTCCTCGACAACCTGGCCGAGTTCTTCCGCCCGCCGCCCGGCGACAGCGCCCTGGGCTCTGCACCTGATAGGTCAGCTGCTGCTCACTGCTCACACTCACAGTCTGACTGTGTGTGTGAGATGTATTAAAACAGCTTTCTGTTTAGTTAAACCTTCACCACTGTTTTGGTTCCTCATGCAGTCATTTTAATAAATAATAAGTGTGTGTGTGTGTGTGTGTGTGTGTTCAGCCTGTCTGCCGTCAGCCTGCCGCTGGCGAAGATCATCCCCATCGTCAACGGTCAGATCAACACCATCTGCAGTGAGACTCCCAGCCACTTCGTTCAGGTGAGGCCACGGCGTCTTAAAGGGATACTCGCCGTCCGTCGTCGCTGCGGTGAAACCGTCATACCTCCGTCAACCTCAGACATCAGCCCGCTGTTTGTTAGTTAAATATCTGAGGGACAGATCAATCACCTCATCGTTGCCGCCCCGCCCGTGCGTCTCTAACTTCCTGTCTTCTCCCTCAGGACCTGCTGATGAACGACCAGGTGAAGGAGTTTGCCGCCAACGTCTACGAGACCTTCAGCACGCCGCAGGAGCTGCAGAAGTAACCCCCGCCTGCGACCAGGAGACGAAGGAGAAGGCGGGAAACCCTGGGCGGTTCGCCGCCGCCGCCATTTTTCTGCTTCTCTCCTCCAAACCCTGCAGACTTTTCACGCGGCGGCGATGAAACGTCCACGACGAAGCGGACGAGGGGGCGTCTGCGTCCCCGCCGTCGGCGTGTTGGACTGGTGGAGGACAAAGACACTTGTCGCTGGGTTTGCAGTCGCAGCGGAGCCTGTGACTAACCCACAGAGTGATGCATCATGGGAACTGGAGTCTTATTTAACCCCGGACACATCGTCAGTTCATCATCGGACACATTTCCTGTTTTTGTGTCAGCAGCGGTGAGTTTCAACACTACAGCTGTGGACTCTTCCAAACAGTTTACGGTCGGCTGTTTGTTTGTTTGTTTGTTTTTTTACAATCCAGAGGGAAACTAGAGACGGGCGTGATCACGTTTTAAACTTTATGGTTTTTGCATTTTCCTGTCTGCAGCGAGTTTGTGGGGAGCTGGGAGAATTTTGAAACGATGTAAACAAATAAACAACACAGAACTGTTAAAGAGCGCGGAGAAGAAGCTGGTCCAGATGTTTCAGTAACACAGCTGGAGTCAGGTCCAGGTTTCATGCTGAACACAACACTAACCGGCTTTTTTCAGCTGCGCGTAGTTTTATTATTTGGTGTAAAGTCAAAAAATCGTCTGTTTGGAAAAAACAGGAGCTTCACTGAGTTTCACAGCGTTTCATCGGCTGTAGTTCAGCTTCTGACCAGGAGGCGCCGCTCTCCTCCTGCGCTGCCGTCACGAAGCGCCTCACTCCAGCGAACTTCAGGGTCCGAACGTCACTGAAAACAGTTTTTGGCTCCGTCGCGATCGGCGTGGATCAAAAAAACAGGACGATAATTTAAAAAAACCAGTAAAAATTAATAAAAGTTTCAGTTTGTTCGTCACAAATGAAACTTTGGTTCAGCTCAGAGTTACTGTTGGACATCATCAAACAGTGTGAACACAAAGGAAGCGTGGTGCAGCTGCAGCTGGGTTTAATCCTCTCACAAACAAAACAACAGCGTGGCTGCGACCAGTCCAACAAACAGTGTTGTTGTGTTGTTGTTGTTGTTGTTTTCCCTTCCTTTGTAATGAAACCTTTAAAACTGTTTTGCCTCCTCTTCCTGTTTCTGTCGCCGCTTTGAACGCGTGCGGTTTCCTGAAGGGACGTGATTCACCCCAACGTCGGCGGCGCCCGGGAGACGAGCTGATTTACCCCCGGCTTCAGCCAAACGCACGGCTCAGTCAGTCGTTCCAGTCGTGTACTCTGATTACATCTGCCTTACATCATCCGAGTAACTGTAACCGCAGTAACTTGGTTACTTAGTTGCTCCGACGCGGCGTCAGCTCGGTCATCAAAACATGACATATGACCCAGAAACCCGCCGCCTCCGGACCGTCGATCCGTCAGGTGACGGGTGACATCACTGAGTTTCCAGCTGAGCAGGTGATGTGAACTCGGTCGCCCTCGGTTGCGTAGTCAAACAGTCGGTTGAGTCGCGTGTGTGACAAACGACGGCGGCTGAGATGTTTTGCTGCAGCTCGTCGGAGCGATGACAAACAGCGGACGTGATCTCACACTTTCCCTCTCTGTTTCCTGAGAGACACAAACGAGCCGCTGTGAAGCAGGTGTATTACTCAACAGGTGGCAGGAAGGGGGCGTCCTTCCCCTGCCGCCGCCGCAGGAAACGCTCGCCATGAGATAAGAGACTGGCACGATGGATAATACAGCTGCTGGAAAACGAACGCAGCGCGGCCGCAGCTGAGTCACCGCATCAGAGGGCGACGTCTCCTCCTAATTACTGATTAACGAATTCCACAAAGATGTTTTTCCAAACAGGAGGCGACAACGGGATTTAACCCGGGCGTGGAACCCTGGAGGCGGCGGTTCGTTTCCACGTGAGCGCACACGTCCCAGAAATGTAAACAAACACACGCCATGTTTGACACAGAAGGTAAACGACACGAACATGTGACCAACGAGCCGAAACCTCTGAGATCAGAGCCGTTTGTGTTTTATTATTCATTTACAGACTCCCCACTGCACACACACACACACACACACACACACACACCTGCAGGCAGTCAGGTGATCACAGCCGGAGGAAGCTGCTCCGGCACCTTCGCTCCCGGCCGTGACGTCAGCTTCACTCTGATTCATCACCTGTGCGACGATTCCCTCTGAGCTAATTTTAGGACGGACGCTGTAAAACGTAACCTCAGTGGAAAGAGACGAGCCAGCGGGTGATGATGTCATTGTTTTGTTTACGCCTGTTTTGCCAGACAGATAACAAAGATGTGGCGCGATTAAAGTGTCGCATTGATTATTAAACAGGATTAAAGCTACATGCTACATGCTAATCACCACCAGCGCGGTAAACAACAAGCTTTATGGTTTAATACTGATCGAATGTGTCGATCGAACTGACGCAGCTGATTAAAATCAACATCTGCAGAAAAACAAAAACCCTGTTCTGTTTCGTGAACCTGCATCACATGTCTCTATGTGTCGAGGGGTTTCAGCGCCGCGCCCCCTGAGAGGCCGGCACTGTTAAATGACGACGCCACGGAGGCGAGTCTGGGATTAAAGCCCAGGTTTTGGATCGAAGGCGTTTGACACCTCGTCGGCCCGTGCGAGGAGCGTCTCCCTGCAGGCCGCTGTGAGGTCCAGGCTGTCTCGCCTCGGGGAGGAAGAGGAAGGGCTGTCGCCTGACGCTCGGCGCTGGAATCAAAGCGGAGGATTACGATTGTGTTTCAGCGACAGTCTCGGTCAGGCGCCGTCCACTTCCTGATTAAACTGAGTCATCGGTCAAAAACATTAACCAGGAACATGAAATCAGTTTACTCAAGTACGTCACTGTCACGTTCAATCAGCAGGAACTACAGCGGTAAGACACATTTCTGTGTGTCGGCAGCTCGATAAACTGACTCTGGATCAGCTGTAAGACACATTTCTGTGTGTCAGCAGCTTGATAAACTGACTCTGGATCTGTAAGACACATTTCTGTGTGTTAGCAGCTTGATAAACTGACTCTGGATCAGCTGTAAGACACATTTCTGTGTGTTAGCAGCTTGATAAATTGACTCTGATCAGTTGTAAGACACATTTCTAAAATAAAGTGCTTGATAAACTGATTCCTGATCAGCTGTAAGAGTACATTTCTGTGTGTCAAAGAAAGCTTGATAAACTGGGATTCCTGGATCAGCTGTAAGACATTACTTGTGTCAGCAGTTTGGCAACTGACTTGGATCAGCTGTAAGATTACATTTCTGTGTGTCAGCAGCAGCTTGATAAACTGACTCTGGATCAGCTGTAAGACACATTTCTGTGCTCTCTTTTTCAGCCTGGCCAAGCTTGTTTTTTAACTCCCCTGTATCTGAAGCAGATGAAGGATTTCAGTCATTTTAGACGCCTGATCTAGTTATCAGGCAGTAAGCTGGAGCAACGCAGCAGTGCAGCTCGCTCGCCGCCTCCAGACACAGTCACAGGTGGAGCTTTTTACCAGGACGAAGGTTTGAGAAATCCTGGAAAACCCCTGCAGACGAGGTCAAAGGTCGTGGCAGCAGCTCAGGAGGAGCCGGGCGAAACTGATCAGCACTGGCTTCATCAGCAGGGTGACCCGGGTTTGTTTTTTGTTGTTGCTGTTTTTTTAAGCATAAGTTTTTTACATTAAAAGCTCGCTTAATCTGTTGAACCTACCCAACCGACTGTGTGTGTGTGTGTGTGTGTGTGTGTGTATAATCAACATAAGGATATCATTTTCTTCCTGGTTGTGTGTGACTCAAGTGATCACATCATGCCCACTGTCCCGCTCTGACATGTTTCCTTATAAGGAGATGCAGTGTGTGTGTGTGTGTGTGTGTGTGTGTGTGTTTTCTTGGTTGGTGGATGAAACGTTCAAATGGGATTTAAAATATTAAATACACTCGAACCAATGCTGCTGCTGCTGCTGCTGCTGTGTGTGTGTGTGTGTGTGTGTGTGTTTCACAGGTGCATGTACTCACAGTGAACGCTGTCCTGGCTCTGACTGTTCCGCAGCGGCGACTCTCGACCGGCCGGAGGACGTTTGAAACTTATAAATCACTAAAATCAAACTTTTCGGTGGAAGAACAGAAAAGAATTTATTTTAAAACAAGCAAAGTTATATGAACGCCAAATGACTGTGGTTCTTATTTCCGTCTGCAGGTGCAGTTCTGCAAAGTAGTTCATTACATTTCCTCAGAGTTACGCTGGAGGTTGCACTTTGACGTGAAACTGAGCTGTTAATAGACATTTATATTAGAAATGTGGACATAAAACATGATGAAACAGTGAAACAATGGCATGTTTTTGTATTTGCATTTCACTTTGGAGCAAAATAGAATGAAATAAAGTGAAATAAACCAAACATAACCAAAGGATTAAAGTTTAAAATGTAAAGGACTGCTTTATAACGCCGCCTGTTTCAGCTCTCTGAACCTAAAGTTTAACTTTAAACTTAACCCCTCGTGTGTCCTGGAAAGTGATGTCCCCACTCTCACGCAATCACCCAGTGTCCTCGCAGTGAGGGTGAAAACCCACGTGCCTCTCAAACATGAAAACAACAGCGTACACACACACACACACACACACACACACACACACTGTGGTTAGCAAACAGTCATGTGACGATATGAAAAAATGCCATGTGGTGTGAAACACAGCGAGTGTGTGTGATGTGTTTGACCCCCAGTCATCTGCAGCTCCCGACCACATGACAGAGAAGTGACGGCGCTCCGCTGATGATCGTCTGATGCTCTGGTTATGAAACGTGTCGCTGTGATGACGAAATTGTTTTTCTGCGTCCTGAACTAGATCCGCAGCCCGGCGCGAACGTGCCGAATCATGCGGGTGGCAGAAAGGAGTTTTCCTTTGTCCCGCGAGAAAAGGCCTTATCTGCTGAGTAACACTGCGGTCGGGCGCCTCCGGACTGAAAACAGGCCCGGAGGCAGATGCGTGTCACGGTTTTCAACTTTTGTGGCATTAAGCTGGTACTGTTCAGTTTCATTTCTTGTGGAACAGAGGCGGAATCTCAAGAAAGAAACAAGTAATACAAGAAATGCAGGACGCCACGCGACGCTCTTCAACCACTCACCAACCCTGCAACATGGAAGTGTGACACCTGACGGTACAGGTATTTCCTAATTCGGCCGAGGCACGCCGTTAAATCGCCGTTTTAAAAGCTGCTGAGGTGACGAAAACGCTCGCCTTCCCTCTTCACAGGCTCCTGCTGTGTTTAGTGCAAAAGCGTGAGCTACTGTGAACTCAAGAGCTCACAAACAGGACAACAGACTTGCCGCCTGGAGTCTGCCGTTCTCGGGAAGCCCACAGATGATACTTCCGACGACGAGATTTGGTGTCTGCAGATAAATACAGCACCAAGATCGCGACCAGACAGTTTGCAAACACAGTTTTCAAAACACTAATCTTGCAACACCATCTATATATATCTATGCTCTCATACACCGAGTCTATGAGCTCTCTCTGATGTTAATAAAGTAGTAAACGTACATTTTATTTGTATTTTTGGACGTTTTTTTTCTGCAGTTTTAGGCCCTAAATTATAAAAAAGACACAATCCAATCGAATCCCACGTCACGTTTCACTGTGAAAAGCCTTTAAAGTGACAAACAGACGTGAAAGTACGCCTGCTCTGAATTGTGAAAGGCTACTGTGGATTCAAAGGATGTATTCCAGTTTCATTTTCACTGAAAATGAGATGTTGCCGTCTCCCCAACCCACAGGGACCATAACATGCTTGATGAAGTGCTTGCCCTTTAGACCTTCAGAAATTCCCCCACCCACTCAGACTCTCCGGCAAACAGGAAGTTGTTCCATGGGATGCTGGAAACAAGACAAACCAAGAAACAAAACAGGAGGGTGAAGTTTTACAGCAGCTAGATGACTCAGCTCTTTGTTGGCACTCAGAAATCAGATTATGATGTTTAAAATCACTAAGATCGCCTTCAGGCTTGTGACGATGTTTGTATGTTTAGTCGCAGTGTGATGTAAACGAGGAGTGGTGTGAGTGATGCTGGTGTAAACCTGTGGCTTACACAGTTACAACATGCTTAAAAACTGATCAACGCGCAGTAAATAACATGTTTACACAAGACGAGTTGTGTGTCTTTGAGATGAAACTTGACTCATCGCGTGTCAGCCGTCGTGTTTCTGTCTCTGAACAGCTAAAAAGCTCAATATTTGTCTTTGCAGCAGTGTGGCATGCTGGGAGTTGTTGTCTTCCTGTCAGCTGGGATTCCTTCAGTGTTGATGGTTCAGGAGGTTTTTACTGGGAGCTGAATTCCTCCACAGAGGTCTCCTCCTTCCAAACAAACAGAGCTGATTTCAGATGAAAAGAGGAGCACAGAAATGTGTCTTACAGCTGATCCAGAGTCAGTTTATCAAGCTGTTGACACACAGAAATGTGTTTACAGCTGACCAGAGTCACATCAAGCTGCTGACACACAGAAATGTGTCTTACAGCTGATCCAGAGTCAGTTTATCAAGCTGCTGACACACAAACACATGCACACATGCAAACACTGACACATGCACAGAGAGGAGGTGATGACGCCACAGACAGGAAGTGAAACCGATCACAGAGCCTGATCTGGAAAATCACTAAAAATACTATAATTTTAATTTAATTATTGCAGGTATCTATTTAATTATTTTCATTTGGCGCATGTGTTCTACAGACAGGTGAGTGCTGCCAACATTGAACATAGCCTGAATTCCTCTCCGAGGAAACCTGTTGAGTGACTCTGTGACTAGCTCATGTGACTTCTGAGTTTGCCAGACCTTACCCTTAAACAACCAAAGTGTTCAGAGGAATGTCCCACTGAGGGAAGATCTCAGAGGGATGAGGATGCGGCGATCAATGGTCAGGTGTGTGTGTGTGTGTGTGTGTGGGGTTGTTCCAAAACTTTCCACCATCACATGACTCAGCAGATTTACATTCAGGTTAATTTCAGGTATTGAGCCACAGTCAGGAGTGTGAGTTCAAACGGGACTGTCACATGTCACATGTTCACTGTGTTTAAACCGAAGGCAACTTTAACACCTCGGCGGCCAAAGGCCGCCGACACCTTCCTAATACAGGAAGTACTAGAAATGACTATAATACTAATCCTAATCCTACTACAACTCACACCCACTATACACCTACCGTCACATTACTGTCCTATATGCTGCACACTGCAGTACTGGTATCAAGCGGCCTACTACAAAAACTACTTTGAGTACTGCTTTATTAGTAGTATTACCTACCGCCACCACTTTCATGAGCAGTACGACTAAGCGGTTTAACACTACTGCTGTTACTTTTAACACAATTACTTCTGTTACTGTTATGATTGCCACTAAATATTGCTCCATGATGCCTCTATGCGTATAAGCAATAAACGTTGATGTACACGCAGTAAAAAACCAGTGGATGCTGGCTGAAAACCTGTCATAACAGAAATAAACAAGGTCTGAAGTGTACATGAAAACTGCCGCTACTAAAGCAGGAAACGTTAGCCTTATGCTAATGCTAATTCTTTAGTCCTATATAAGCTCCACTGGTAGCTTAGTGCTAGCACCTAAACTGTTGTTAATAACGTCCTCGAACTTGAAAGCTGAAACAAGCCCTCAAAGTGTGTTGGACCCTGTTTGTACGGTGGCCCACAGGGACAGAAACCATGCAAGAACGTTTCCAGACACAAACACAAATTTGAACCAGATTCAATGCAACGATGTAAACAAGTTGCAAGAGAAAAACACGTTCTGCAGGGAGAAACTAATTATTTACAGGAACACAGAAATCAAGGCTGGAGAACATCCATTGTTCACCGCTGTTTCTGTTTTGTTTCTGAGTTAGTTGAATTTGCATAACTTGCAAGCTTGGTAAGTATGCTCACTGCTAGCGTATTTGCTTTGTTGCTCTGCAGCATGTGTTTATTTTAATTTGCAGCTTGCTAACGTTGCTCTGTTTGCTCATATGTGTTTCTGAAGGATGCATTAACTCAGGATCAGCTCTGTTGGCCAAACTTACACTGTTAAGGAAAGCCAGATAAGAACAAGAAGTGAGCTATTATCACATGAAGCTTTTATTTATACAGCAAAACACATACATTTAGGTGTGAATAACGGTTTTAAACAATACAAACAGTGCATAGAAATAATAAATGAATGAATATTTGTACATGACGTGGAGTATATTCATGTCCACAGTATATATTATAAACAATACGCAGGGTTTCTATTGACTTTGCATGGTGTGCTTGTTACAAACTGTTCATAATAATCAGTGTGAGGACTGAGGCAGAGGCTCAGCTCAGTATTAACTGTGTGCTCAGGCTCAGTCTCTCAGGTTTTAATTTGCTGTTACAGAGGTGACTCACAGCTACTGGCAGTGAATCACACACAAGACACTGAGATCATCCTGTCTTCTGTATCGCTCTCACTTTCCTTTCCTTCTTCCCTTCCTTCTTCCCTACTCTCCTCATGTGAAAGTCAGTCCCTTTTCTCTAGTACACATCAGCCTCTGGGCTTCGTCATTTACTGTAATGGTTGTAAGCCTTGTGCTCTGTGCGTTATGTAAGTGTGTAAGTGTGTGTGTGTGTGTTCCACATATTGATTCCCCTGAGCCCCACCTCAGGCAGTAATTCCTGTCCTGAAACCTGATTGGTCGAGTCTGTCAGGCCTCACATCTGGATAATCCAGGCCTTTTCTGGATTGGATGCGTTGTTGATCCCTCACAGGGAATTCATGATGATGCAGGCTGAGGTCACACTACCATCGGGGGTGATGTCATCTCACCCGAGCACTTGATTGGCCTAAATGACCCAATAGACATGTATAAGATAGATAGATAGCTAGATAGCTAGATAGCTGATAGATAGCTAGATAAACGTATGAAACAATAAGAGATGAAGTGGTGATATGAAAATAAGATAAATGCGATTAAAAGATGAAAATGAGATGAAATGTTGAATATAAACGTGAGATTGGCAATGAAAATAGACATAAAATGAGATGAGCTGAGGTACTGCCAGTTGAGATTAAATGGAACGAGTTGACAAAATAGGAAAAAAGAGAAAAGAGATGAAATGGAGCAAACTGAGATGAGACGATGAAATACAGGAGAAGACATGAAACGTGATTCATGAAAAGGTGAAATAGGATGAAATCAGATGAGATGAAATGAGGTGATTTAAAAATGAAATATAATAAAACTGACGTGAAATGAAATGACATAATGACACAATGTGAGAAGTGACACGACAAAGAGTTGAGATGAAGCCGACCGCTGACAAGGTGGAACAATACAAGGTAACTGATACGAGATGAAATGAAAGGTGAGGTTGCAATAGGTGATCGTTAGATGAGATAATGTCAGGTGACAGTATGAGATAATGGGACGAAATGTAAAATAGGTAGTGTTAGAAAGAAGTGAGGTAAAATGAGATGTGTTATTTATTGTTGTTACATGTCTGCTCTTCAAAATAAGACATTTAATCTAATGAGATGTAAAACAAAACCAAATTTAATTAATTTCAAGAAAATGGAAGAAGATGAAATCAGAGATAAACAAGATGACATGAAAATTACTAAACTAGAAGCAAAAAATAACTTGCTATTCAAAAGAACAGAAGATAAGAGACAAGATAAGAGATAGAAGATAAAAGAGATGCACCTTTATGAGATACAGGATGAGATGACAGAAGTGGGCTGAGGTGATATCACTGGTAGATTAATATTAAACTGAGATCGGCTGACTGGAAGAGAGATGAGACTTTAGGCAAACTGAGAGTGGATGATGTGTCAGAAAAGGACATGAAATTCATGATTGAAGTGAAATAAGATAGACTAAAAGTTTAAAATGAGAAAGTGAGATTGTACTGAAATTGGCCATTATATACACTGACATTTAAAGGTCACTGTTTTACTCATGACACTTCGACATGTGAACAGCTCCCTATAAAACAATTCAATTAACGCCACTAAAGCACAAAAAAGGCAGATTTTCTGTCTTAAAATTAGATTCTTTAATCATCCGTGTGGTTACATTTCAAAATAAAGAGGTAAATAAGTGTTTCACTGAAAACTGAAATTTCAACAAGTGAGGCAAGATTTCATAAGCCATGACATAACAGTAAAATCCTGAGGTGCTAGTGTAAATATGAGATGATTCCAGGCGTGATGAATGACCCTAGGGGCAGAACCAGGTCACATGTTCGTCCGACAGTTTCCACTGAATTCACAGGCCATTGCGCCTTGAGATCTGCTGTGTCATGCACGTGCGGCAAGGAGGAAAAGGGGAAGCAACAAACACAAGATGATGCTCGTGGGAAAGAATCCACACTAACGGATGAAAGAGCTGAGTCATGATTGGCTGAATGAAAAGCGGTTTCACGATCACTTTTCTGTTTTTTGTGTTTGACCCGATACGGAGACCAGAGCTGGTGGAAGAAAGTCTGATCTCTAGCAGGAAACGAGTCTTGAGGTTAAACTTTAACCTGAAGGCCCCCTCTTAAGGGCCGCTCTAAAACTGGTCACATTTGTTTCAAGATTTCAATTTATGTAGAACACAGACATATTTCAAAATGAGTTTATATCTCATACCTAAAATCTTTTATTATCATCATTTGTCCTTTTAGTTTGCTGTTTTGTTACCTCTGTTTCACTTTGTGGTGTTTTTCCTCTTGTGTGTCTTTGTACACTTGCTTCCTGTGTTGATTAGATGATTAGGTTCACCTGTATCTTGTTAGCCTGGTGTGTGTGTGTGGTTTTGGGGTTTTGTGTGTTTCTGTGTTTCCTGCGTGGCACACGCAATGCTTCCTTTTGGTCTGGTCTAATCATATATAAAGAGTATGAATGTTAAATGCTAATAGTAGCCGCTAGCCCAGAAATGTCACCTATGACTACGAGTCTATTTACACAGTAACATATCTCCCTACTTACTAATATCAACACAGTGATGTAATGTCTTTTTACAAATAGAGATCAGTAGTGGCTTAAACGTCACCGATACTTAAAACAGAGAGTGTGTGTGTGTGTGTGTGTGTGTGTGTGTGTGTTTGTGTCTCTGCGTGCAGCTGCCAAGGCCACACATAGCCCAGTTTATTACTTGGCTGACTAAAAATACCAGCCAAGAATGTGACGTCAAGGTCAAGCGTGGCGAGCCGAGACCTCGGGGGGCCTGGGAATCCTGGGACGCGTCCCATTTCAAAACAGCGCTTCCTTGATTGTGATTCCCTGCTTGCTGCTTCCTCTCAAAGGGCAGAGGTGTTGTTGATTGAAGAGAGGCAGAGGAACTCCGCCTGGACTCAAAAGTGATTTTAAAACCATTTTAGATGGTTTTTTATTAGTTATATTAATAAAGTGACGGTGACGCCGTTATTCGCAGTCAGAGTAAAATTACCGGAGGAAACCAGCTTTCAGACATGTCTCATCTTTCCTCAGCAGGATGCTGCATCTCAGTTGTTTATTTTGGACTCGCTTTGTTTGTTTGTTTGACATTTTAATCTCAGATTTTGTTTATTCTTAAATATAAACCCACAAAAACACACATATATATTTCTACATTTTTATGCTTTTTATCTATAAAACTTATCTTTTCTGGGCCTCAGATGAAATTACTCATTATCATACAACTTTTTTTCATTCATATAATCACAATATATCAAAAATACAAAATATTAATAAAAATGACAAAACAGTGCCATTTCAGTTTTCAAACAAATCTCAATTTAGTGATTGTTTTAGTGCTAATACCACGTAACTGTCTCTGTCCTGCAAAGTTAATTATAGAATTAATGACTAAAGTATTATAAGTATTACTAAATGTGCTCTAGTAGCTAATAGTTCAAATCTACAGACTGATTTAAGGAAACAGGTGATTCAGAATGGGACGCGGCCACGGCTGAGGTTCCCTTCCATCTCTCTCTCTTTGTCACTCCCTCTGTGTCTCTACCTCGCTCGCCCGCCCGTCTGTCTGCCTGCATTCCAGGGGTGGAAGTCCACAGGGCGTGAAGGTGTCGTCGCCGTGGTAACAACCATGTAAACATAAAGGAGGCGCAAGGAGCAGAGAGAGGAGGACGGAGACGCTCTCTGTCTGGGATCCGCTTTTACACACAATTAACACGAATGAGCTGCCTCATCTGAGAGGGGCATGATGGGAAATCACACCTGAACTGTTTCTCCCTCAGTAACTTCTCAGATGTCCTGACGTGGGGTTTTAAAATGCAGCTAAATCAAATAAACAGATGATCAATGACTTTTCATCGTTTAATGTTGAGTTCAAGGGTCCCTGAGGTCACTGAGGTCACATCCTTGGTCTCATTTTTATCTTTAATTCAAAGTTTATTAACTTATGTGTAAAAATTATACACATTATAAAATGAATAATTATATATTTTATTAAAAGAAGCAGGTGCATTGCTTGTTTTACATTTCTAATTTCTTCTAGTTGCTTCTGGAAAGAAATGTGTAAACTGGTGTTAAACAAAGCAGAAAACAGAAAATGTCAGTCTGTCCTGCTAAGAAGCGTTGCTGTGGACCAGGTCAGAAGTAAAAATGTATTTTAAACACTTTAAAAAGTCCAAATTTATGCAATATTTAAATATTTTACTGCTTTTTACAGACAGCTGCTCGTTTAATATGCATTCAAATTCATTGATTAAAACAGTGATTTTAGTTCTATAACACATTAGCCGCTGGCTCACAGCTGCTTCAATCGACAGTTTGTTTGGTGTCATTGTGTGATTTTGTCATCTTTAAAGGTTAGCTTGGATTCACCAAAGTCTCGGCCAAATGAACCAATTGAGGCAGCAGTAGAACAGCAACTCCTGTGTTCTGCCAGGTAAAATGACTGTTTTTGTCAATGGAGTTTGGTGGATTTGAAGAGAGCGATCTGACAGCTTCAGTTTCCCCTCATAAAAGGTTGCTTTTAAAACGCAGTTACACTCAGGAAAATATCCAAATATACAAACTTTAACCGATTTTAACCTTTTTCCTGCTGACTTCCACCCACAGCAGCATGTTGCCTGGGGCTTCCTGCACCTGTAAATAACACCTGCTCAATTAACAACCAGTACTCTCAACTGTCTCTTTAAGGTCCCAATCCTGTCTATTTCTGTCCCAAAATGTCATATTTCATAATATTTTGTTTTGCTTTTTGTTTTGATCGTTGCCTAACTCCCCTTGGTTGCTCACCCTCCCACAGTCCCAGAGCAAACACTGAAGGACACGACCTCTCAGCAGTGACTATGACCATGTTTGATCGAAGCACCTGATGGCCTCTAGAGAGAGAAATGAATTAATAAGTTATAAAAATGAATGCAGAGCTTGCAGGAGACCAAACGTTGCACGTTGTTATAAAAGCATCATTTCAAAAGTGTTCTGGTAACCGCAGCTCTGACGGTGATTGATGGCATGAAAACTATTCACGTTAATGGTTTAAAGCTCGTGACTCATCTCCAGACTGTCGCTTACATCTTTTGTGGCGCTGCAGAGCACAAGAACCACCCGTGAAAACAAGAAGCCTGCGAAACATTCCCGGCGCGTGTGAAACCTGCCGGGCTTCATTCTCGACTCAACAAGTCACCAGAAATAAAAAGCCGCAGAGTCGGAGGAAACTTTCCCTCTGGCACTTGGCACATGGCAGAGATTTAAGGTGGAAATGCCCGAACCTTCCGCTGAAAGCGAGCGCACTGCTGCAACGCATTTTGTCTCATCGCGGCAGAAACACACCTGAGACTAATCACCGGGATTCTTACAGAGTTTTCCATTTCAGCTGCTTTCAGGTGTTTTCAGGCTCGGCTGCAAACAAATAGCCTATCACACCCGTCAGCAAGCCTCACTCTAGCTTCAATCCCTCACAAACAAATACAAATGTGCTAAATATATACTATATAAGTTTCACTTTTTTCTTCAAATAAATCAAATTTCTAAATAAATAATATTTATAAAAAATAAATATAAATATATAAATTCTATAAAAATATAAATTCTATAATACAAAATATTATTTATAATTGTATTTCTATTCATTGTATATGAATATAATTTCTAATATAAATTTAGAAAAGAAAATAATTCTTATATTCTGTCTTACATGTTATGTATGATACTTTTTGGGGTCTTAAATTATATTAATTGTATTATTTTGGTTAAAAGCAGTATAATAAACATTTAATTAATGGTTTATAACCATTGTAATGTAGTTTTAAGTGGAAACATTAAGTATTTATGTATGTACAGTAGTTTTAACTATAAAGTGAGCATGAAGACATACTTTATATTATTACAGTATCTTGTAATTTATCATATTTTTACACTCTATCCTCCATGTAGGGACTAAAATAGCTTCTGCCTGTTCTACATCTACATTATATACTATTAAACTATCATTGTTAGAAGATCATAAATGATAAATTGCTTCTAAAAACACAAAATCACCTTAAACTGTTCTGACTGAGGTGGGGAATGAGTTTTAAATGAAAACAAAAAGGGAAAACAACACAAACAAACAAACATTTAGTGGCCGTACTGGGGCTTTTGATCGTGTCACATGACCTTCGTTAGCAGACAGTGTTGACCAGTCGTCACAGGTTTGGAGATATTTTATATTATGTGCTTTAAAAAGGACGTTTTAGCCAAAAACGTGGAGGCTGAAGGTGATAAAGTGACGCTCAAGCAGTTGCTGTACCAGAGCTTTCAACCACATGAGCTTCATCAGCACAAGCCGCCTATAAAATCTGAAATTACAGGCAAAATACTGTGAAAATGTTGAAATGCACCTTTAAGTGATGTCACAGAGGCAATATGTATAAATAACTATGACTGCAGCAGCTGGAGTGTGTTGTTAGGGCGAGGAGCAGAGATGGCAGCGGAGGGGGGAGTGGAGGAGGAGGGAGGAAAGGAAGAGTGGAGGAAGGAAGCAAAGGAAGGAATAAAGAAGGGAAGGAGGAGGCAAAGAGGAAGGGAAGAAAGACGGGTGGAAGTGGGAATAAGAAAGGGAAGGAAAACAGAAGGAACCGAGGGAAGGAAGGAAGGAAGCAGGAATGTAGCACAGGCAGCTCAAAACTATTTGTTTCAGGCGCGGCGTCATCACTCGTCGCTGCGTTCTCACGCTGTGAGCTCCGCCGGACGACTTTAGCCCCAGAACCACGGCGTCACATTATATTTGCACGTCTGACACGTCATGTCTGACTTCAGCCGTGCAAACAGAGAGCGCATTGCTTCACTGAGGCGGCGCAAAAAGCAACCAAAGCACACGATGACAGACGGTCACGGGTGCAAGAGCCAGAACTTATCGATAAAGACAAGTTTTAACCGTTACAGTGGTTTAATAAAGAAAACAACGGGCTCTCGGCCTGCTGCCCAGCTTTCCACCAAATAAACACCTTCACACGGCAAAGCGTTGGTTTCTCTCTCTTTATTAATAATAATTAAGGTATTTTTGGTTGACACACATCATCATTTGCACTGCTCCACTGTTTTTATGAGATATCTGCTGTTAGCGCCTGGCTTCAGTCCAATAACGAATCCAACAAAAACTGAAAAATTCTGCTGAGTCAGCAATATAGGGAGCAAATGAGAAACTGTGTGTGTGTGTGTGTGTGTGTGTGTGTGTTCATATGCACGGGGCAAGCTGGGCCCAGGTGTGTCACACGCTGCTGACTAAGCTCCTAATTAGCTCTGCAGCCGTGGAGAGACAGAGCCACAGCACCAGCAGGCAGACACGCAGGTTAATGGCAGTGGTTTGTTTTTGTTTATTTGTTGATTTCTTCCCGGACGTCAGGAGGAAATAACGTGGCTCAGATTCTTTTATTTTGGCGGGGACAACTTTGAATGACAGCAGCATGAAAACAGCATTAATGGGCTCCTGCAGGCGATCGCAGGCTCTGTGCAATTAAAATGATTAACCTGACACAAAGTTTGCTGCCACCCAACAAAACAAGGAACAACGGTGTGATAAGATATTAAACATTTGCAAGTCCTGCCAGGAATCTGCAACATGCAGCTGCAACTTCCTGATTTGCATCAGAGCAGAGTTTACTGTCCGACTGTTGCTGCGGGAGGTTATTGACAGAGCATAACCATCGACGGTAAAGATACTTGGGTCTTCTCATCAGTGACACCGTGGCAGGAAGAAGCTGTTACTGCGCGTTTGTTTTCACGTTTGATGGAGGAAGTACGTAAGGAGCAGTCACAACTGTAAAAATACTTCATTACAAGTCAACGTTAAAGTGCACGTAGACTATTTAGGTACTTATCAGGCCAGAGAAAGGGTTAAATAAGTGAAAACATATGAGATAAATCTGATTTCTGATGCATTTTAATGTTGCTGCACATTTCAGCCACCATATTTACTGTTAAATCTGCACTTTATTATCATATTTTATCAACTGAGCCTGCGTTTTGCTTGTAAAATATTAATGTAAAGTAAGAAAAATTCCAAATTTCAGATAAATTTGATAAAAAATGAGAAAATAATGCAGCTTTTACCTGAAATGAAAAGCACTAGAAGTGTGAAACAGTAGTAATGCATGTGAATTGTTTAATTAAAAGTGGTATTTTAATGGAAATATTGCTGTTAAGTGTTTTTTTGTGGTGCTATTATGTTTTAAACGCTGTTGCAACATAATTTAAATGCAGCTTTACAGAAACTTTAGCTGAACCGCTGTGATGCAATCTCCTAAGTTTACTGATGTAACAGCCACAAGCCTCACTTCCTGCACAAAACGATGATCTGGACATTCAAAAACCAAAACTAGCGATGACCAAGACATCCAGCGGTATGCCCATGTGATGCTGGTTCCCGTCTCTGCCACTGCCCCCACACACACACACACACACACACACGTCTCACACACACACACACGCGCGCTTCACAAGGCCATTTACGTTACGAAACCATCACGAATTTACTCTGTTGCACAATTATATTGTGTGTTAACATGTAAGCGCGGCTGTTGATCCTGTTGAGAAATCAAGCCTGGGAGTCCAGATTCGATTCAGCTGCAGATAAAATTAGATCAAATTAAATCCGATCGCTCGAGCGGAGTTTTGTTTTTGAAATACGGGAAGTTTTTACAGACCTCCTGCTCTTTCTGTTGAAGATAAGATGAAACTTGAATCATCGCTGCAGGAGAAACTTGAGGCTGCACCATAGACAGAGCAAAAGATTTCAGCAAACAGTGTCACACCGCTGTTTTATGGGGAATTCTCACTTTGTTGGACAACAAATAAATCTCATTTTGGCATGTTTGCACACTATAACACAGCTGTGGGAAGAAATATTAAGAGATGTTTTTAATTTGATTTCATTCTAGCATTTTATTGGCTTTAATCCTCCAATTACAGCAGCGTTGTTCAGTCCTAACAGGCCTCCAGCTCGTTTCCAACACAAATGTTTGACTGTAATGTAAAAGATGTTTATTTATTTATAAATATCCTGCAGCTGGATAGCATTAATCTCATTTTCCCTAATGGTCGACAAAATCATAGATAAAATCATCACCTGCCGCTTTAATTTCTCTGCAACTAATAACTAATATACAAGAAAACATAATCCCCTCTTCTGGTGTTCCCCAAGGTTGTGTTCTGGGTCCATTTCTGCTTGCAGGCTTCCTCTCAGGCAGCTAAAATGTCATTTTGGAAGAAATTTCTACCATTGCTATGCAGACGATATTCAATTCTACATCTAATTAATACAAAACTGCCTTAACTGTGTTAGAATGGGGCAGCAGATGATTTCATAAAGCTTGCAAACAGCTGAACTCAAGGCTGTTTGTGAGATCTTGTTTTATTAATCCCATTTTGACTCCCACAACTCTCCTTTAACCTGCTCGTAGCAAGACATTCTTGGAAAGGGGACCAAAATGCTGCTGCCGGGCTTTCGACCAGGTCCACCAACAAAGTTCTGGCTTCCCATTACATTCAGAATCCAGTTTTAGATTCTTGTGATCACATTTTGAGTCTTGTTGGTTTGTTTTTGCTCCAGGTTCAAGACAAAAGGAGACTTGAAAGGTTGTATCTTCTAACATGAAAGGTGTTGTATAAATGAACCCACTCACTTAGTTTCTCTTTGTACTTTGCGGGTTTAATGTCTTAAAACATCACTGTTACTGTGCACTGCAAACTATGTGTAAAAACATACATACATTTTGATCCAAACGAACAAGAAAGTGTATTTTTTTCCATTTAGATAAGTGTAAACATTGAACAAATCCCCATCTGCTAAAGACTGGTCCCTTGCCACGTGGCCCAACTTTCCACCAAATTATACAAGGAAAAGAAATGTGACAGAAGGCGGATGGGTTTTTGCGTGAGATAGATAACAGCAGAAAAACACAGAGGGTGAATCCAGATGAAAGCTCAGATCCCTCGTTAACTTCACCTGTTCGCTCAACTTCTGTCAGGCAAAAGCAGAAACGAGTCAAACGAGAAGTTTTCAGCCTTCAGGCGATTGCAACATGATTTCCACAAAAGCTTCTGCAGCTGAATAGCAGGAAGGGGATTAATGTTTCCTTTCTTTGAAATGTCATTGAGTATGAATAAACTTCCTGTACGGAGTTTTGCTGTACATAAAGTTAAGCAACGTCTGGGCTGTGCTTAGAAAGCAGTAGAGAAGTGTGTGAGATGAAACTTGATAAATGTTTAATGAGACCTGAGGGGTAACTGGGTCGCTGCAGCAGAATACGAGTCAAACTAATTCAGCAGCGGTTAGAACAACAGTGAGGCAAAGCATTGTTATAATTAAACAGTGCGTGCACGATGCAGCATGGACAAAACATAAAAACATCAAACACAATGACAGTGTTATCCATAAAATGAACCTACAGTGCAGTGATTTAGTGGTTTATAGGTCTAGAAGTCCTGGTTCAAAGTCGGCAAAATGTGGTTGAAAAATGAAACATATTTAGATTTTTGTGTTGTTTTAGCAGCATTTCTGATACTAAATTCAAATATATAACACATAATAATCAATAATTGTCAAAAATACAGCATTAAAACTAAATATTGAAGTGTAGTCATGTAATGGCTGTGTGCAACCCAAGAACCCGCTACAGCTACTAGCTACTAGCTGCTAGCTACTGTTTCACATGTCTTTTGAGCTACAGACCCTTAATTGGAAAGTCACCACAGTGTATTTCCATGTTGCTCCTGTCCTAAATGGTATTTTGAAGCTACATAAACAAGTGCACTTTAACCTGAGCTTGGAAAATCACAGCAATCACTGAAACTGAAGAACTATTCAACTCAAACAACTAGACGACTGGTTTTAGGTGGTGGGCTTTAGGGATTTAGATTAATACGAGGACAAAGACTTCGCAGCATCATCTTGACATTACGTTAATTATAATTATTCATATTAAACTCATATTCATGCCCTGCAGCCAGTTATTGCGCAACACACATTGGCACGCTAGCTAACAGCTAACAGTTCTAGCTAGCAGCTCCTTGTTACCGAGCCGTGCTGCATTTAGGAATGCAGTATAAAAATGGTTTTACGGCGCCTTGTAGTGTTTCACTTAAATAAAGTACTGGAAAACATAAAAACTACACATTTTTCTGTTGTTTTAACGTCAAGTGCAACAGCTGTGAACCTCAGTGTCCCAACAGTCAGAAACAAAATGTGATCAAATCTGAAAAAAAGCTTTTAATGTGGAAACAAATGGAGAAACCTCTGGAAGAGAAGGAGGGTGGGGTTCTTCCTCAGGTTAGACTGAAACAGGAAAATTAAAATATGTAAAATCAAGATAACACAGTTTTAAATGCGGTGATACACAGTAGGTGCCAATTTTATAATAAGACTCCACCAGACAGTATCTCATGACCTATGATCTATTTCAACCCACAGTCACACCACTTCACCAAAAACACATTCAACTCTGCCACACACACACCGTTTAGTCACCACAGTGTGCCTGCTTCACAATAAAACAACAAATGGCTGATCTATGACTGCACGGCTGAGTTTGACGCAAATGAGGAACAGGGAGCGCGCACGTCCCTCGGCCTGTGGGCAACAGGAGACAAGGGAAAGGGTCGAGGTGAAAAGGAGAAGTTAAGAGTTATCGAAACACCACAGTCCTCCTTTTCCTTTAAATCACCTGTAAGTAAGCGTTGACCATATGTAATGCACGATGACATCATCCCTACTTGGGTAAACAGGCTGATCTCGGGCACAAAGAGCTGCCATATCAGCTGGACTCAAACCAGTTCATGAGGCGTGCTGCTGTGGGAAAGTCAAACAGTGGGACCAGTCTGGGCAGTGAACTGGTGCAAAGGCAAAAACAGTGAATCACGCTGTTTGTTGTCCTGCGTGACCTTCAGCTCGCATTAGTCGGCGCAGATGCGGTTTCTTTATGAAAGATCACAGCCCGTTCCTGTAAACAGTCCACCTCTATCACACTGTTACACCCAGCAGTGGGTTTTAAAAGCGACACCCATGCAGCCGCAGCCACCCACTGATGTAGGTTCAGGAGCAGGATGATCAACTTTTAACATGAAAAGCTTATTTTACTCTCATTTCTTTATTTACTGCGGCCTGGAGGCAGCAAACAATGGGTTTCAAGAAGGAGAAACAAAGAAATTCAACACAAAGATCAAACACAGAGCAGAGGAGTGGTTCTGTGGAGTTCATGTGATATGAAAGAGTCCGGGGGCGGGTCACCTGATCGGTTCCTTTACCAGAGGCAGAGGGCTCAGACTTGTTAGTGTCCTGGATGGAAATGAATCTAAAACGGCCACAAAGAGACACGAGACCAGAGTCAAAACAACCACAAAGAGCATCAACATGGCCACAAAAAAAGAGGCAAAATGACGACAAAGAGACACAAAGCAACCGCAAAGAAAGTAAAAATGGCCATAACAGATGCACAAACCGACTATAAAATGATAAAACAGCTACAAAGGAACACACACATGACTCTTAAGAGAGGAAAAGTCACCACAGAGACACACCTTAACTACAAACAGACAGAAAATAACAATAAAGAAATGTAAAGTTGCTACAGAGAGACCACCTAATGCCAAAAATGAGCAAGAAGAGACACAAAACAACCACAAAGAGACACAAAATGACACAAAAAGTCCAAAACAACTGCAAAAAGAGAAAAACAGCTACAAAGGGACGCGTTTGACTGCAAAGAGACACAACTTGACCACAAAAAGACACAAGACAAGCTAAAAAAAACTCCAATACAACCATAAAGAGGATAAAAACAGCAACCACACACAGAGAACAAATGACTTCAGAGAGTCACAAAATGACTAATAATAACGTTTCATATTAAAATAATTACATTTGTGCACATGGCATTTATGTGTTACTCTTACAACCAAGAACCAGGGCTTCACACGTTTTCCCTCATCTCACAAATGCCCTTCACCCTTACTTATCTCTGCACCCGCCCCAGTCTGAAGTTTCTAAACCTCCCTTGTGATAACTAGATAAAGATGATATCATTTAATTCCCTGAATCCCTGAGTATATTTCCATATAAACAAAATGAATTATATGATTTAAAAACACTTATTTTCCACAAACTCATCAAAGTCAAAGTTCGTGAAGTCCTGCGTCTCATATCTCTGGTGTCACATGAAGCTGCTGACCTCATTAGCTCTCAGCCTTGAGCCCGTGGTAAACACTGAATCATCAGTCTGCATTCAGCCCTGAATCTGTCCATTTGTGATGAATCATGACAGCATCAATCTGGCTTCACATCGATCTTTATCCCTGCTGCTCTGCTGCTGTGAACGTCGCCCATGTAGAGCAATTAGGAAGCGTTCAAAAGCTCCGGGAACAAGCAAACCTTTCATCCCTGAAGGGTTTGATGTAAAGGCCGGACTCTGAGCTTAAGTGAAAGGGGGACTGCTGTCCTGTGTGTTGTGTGGCAACAACACGTCACACAACACACAGCTCAGCTCCCACAGGCCGCCTCTGTCAGATAAGAATGAGCTGAAGTCGCGGCTAGCTGTCGCTCCAAACGGACGCTAACGCTCCCGTCCACACGCCGTCGCTGCTGCCCATCGGCTCTGCAGGGAGCAGTGTAACCAGGATGACTACTGGCAGCCAGAGAAGAGAAGAAACCCTGAACCAAAGCACAACTTCCTGAAGGAACATGCTGCTGCAGACTGGAGAGAGCTGCTGCAGACAGGCTGCAGCTAATGCTATTAGCTAAAGCTACTGAAGCAGGACACAGAGGAGCAGGTTTCATCATGTCCACAACAACACACGCTGTCAGTGGACGCACACTGACCCTGTGCAGTTGATCTGTTTCCTGATCAACACCGGAGCAGCTTCGGTCGACACTCAGACACAAAGTGAAAGACACAGAGTCCAGGTTGAAAAGTACTGAAGTTCCCTGGAAGAGCACAATCCAGTGAAGTGAAAGCAAAAGCAGAATAATTAAAAGAAATGAGGTGTAAAGTGCAGGTGGCTATATATCAAACACGGGCTAACAGCGTGGAGCTGATGCTATATCAAACACAAATCTACCACATTATAATGGATGAGACACGAGCTGTTTGACAGCATCAGAACTGGTTTTAACTGCACCGTCTCACACGGAGACCAGCGTGTGAAACACAGAGCCTGGTCACAGCAGCTGGCTTCACAGCAGGCATCCATAAAGAGACCACGGAGAGCGATAAGGCAGCAGAAACCATGACACAGCTGAAAGACTCAAAAACAAGCCAGCACGCTCAACTGCTGAAGGAAGACCATGTGATAGGCGCGAAAGCCCCGGAACAGCCACGCTAAATGGCCCCTGTGGTGTGATTTTCAATCAATAAAGAGATGAATCTGATAAAATATAACTGAAATAATAATTTACTGCAGCAGCTTATATTCTGACAAACTATTGAACATTTTAAGGATAAAGTCATTCAGTTATGTTTCATGAGAATAAAATTAGGATTTTTGAGCAAAAAGGTACATTTTTTTTAACTGAAAGGGCAAAATATTCTTTTAAAAAGTTGCGCATTTTTTTTAAAAAAAAAGCTGAAATATTTCATGAGAAACTCGAAATATTAGAAATTAATGAAGATATAGTTGTGATACAATCAAGAAAAAAGGTTATAAATTCGGCAAAGTCACGATATTTTAAGAAAAATTCACACATCTTTAGAGAAAAGTTGTAATATTCTAGGAAATAAATTGGATTATTATTATCATATTATAAATGTGTCAAAAATGTCATTTTATTTCAACATAAAAGTCATAAATAAAAGGTTTTCTGATCATAAGACATCAGTATTCTGGCTCCTGTCACCTACAGACGTTCTGCCTTGTAAAAGCCTTCATCTGTGCTTCACATTAACTTTATTTGCATTCATTTATTATAATTTATTTGAACTTTTAATATTAACATTTATTGACTTTTACCTTCGGTGTCCAGTTATTTCCCCCTCACTAACACCTGGTGCTTTTCCATCAGGGCTTATTTTAATTAAAGGGGTAAAAATAATGTTTTTCTGATATATAAAAGTGTATAATTGGTGTTTTGCGGTGGTGTTGGTATAAATCAGCGGTAGTGTGGAAGTCTGAGATACAACAAACAGTGAACTGGAAGCTGCAGCGGACCGTAAACCGGGACTGTTGAGATGATGTTTCTGTTTTCGTTTGCTGGCCCGATTCAGCGGGGAGTTACTGGAATGTGGCGAATCACTCAGATCGAAAGTGCAAATGATCCCTGCCGGCTGCCGTAACCTTAAAACCCCGTTTACCACATTAACGCGCGCGGTATCCGTCCAGCCATCACTCCGCCGGGTGTCACCCCGCGAAGCGCTTCTCATCAGTGGCGTGATGCCGGCAGGAGGAGGGTAGGAGGGGGGAGGAAGAGGAGAGGAGGAGGGGAGGAGGGGGATTTCCTGGATACCCCGTGAAAACGGAGAAGAAGAAAACAAGACGAGGAGGAGGAGGAGGAGGAGGAAGAGCCGCAGCTTCCCGGAAAGGATGACGCGATGTGGACCAGGACGGCGGAGAGGGAAGGAGGAAAAGAGAAAAGGACAATAAAAACCAAAATGATATCAAATATAAAATAAAATAAAACAAGAAAGACGGTTTAATATAAAGGTCACTGCTGTGAGCTGCTGAGGTGAACATTATTCATGTCATTATTCAACTGCTCATCACTGTGAATATGAATTTAATATGAATATGAGTCACTGTAAACACAAATATCACCTCATTTCAGATAAAAATAACCTTTTATATGAATTCACGTGAGATCAGTGTTAGAGTTGTTTATTTTATATATTTAATTCAAGATTTTATTTCATTAATTTAACCGAAATAATAATAAAAATCACATTTTTTTTTGGCAGCAGAGTGGATTATGATTTTCATGTTGGCGTGTTAATCCGGTGTTTCTTCTATAGGAGCGGAGCTGTACACAAGCGCTCCTCTGTCCTCCTCCGGCTGCTCCTCCTCCTCCTCATCTCGTATTCTCAGCAGGAGCGGATTACGTCAGCCTCTTTCTTTCCGGGAAATAATGCCTCTCATCCTCCCGGTGGCTTTACCGGGCAACCAGCAGGGAACCGGGAAGAAGACACCGGGAGGGTGGGAAGCCTTCTCCGTATCGTCCTCACCATAAGCACTTTTATGTCATTATCAGAACAAAGTCTCGTTCGGATGTACGGGAAACAGCAACGGCCACTTTCTGCAACAACAACAACAACAACAACAACTGAACAACAAATCCTTTGTTCTTAATCTGTAAATCTGCGGGTTTTAAAGGTGGATTATTCAATAGACTGAAAACACAAACATTACAAAACCAGCTCGGGCTTCCAGTAAATTAACACGTTTGCTGTTATTTGTCTCTTTTCTCACACAAAAACCTGAAAATAGTCTAAAAACTGTGTTTAAAGCTCAGTCGTGGGGCGTCCCTGCAAACCACGAGCTGCCAGATGAATGTGGGGGTCACATCTGAGCATTTCACACTCATTTTAATCAATTAAATAATAAAACTGTAACCGATTGCCACAAATACATAAATAATAAACAGCATCATTCCTGCATTAAATGTCTACAAGTGACTAAAAATGTTGGGGTCCCGCCAGAGAAAGACTTTATTCAGGGTAGAGGTGCGCTTCATTCGGTCGCCCCTCAGCGCCGTCGTATCTCCTCAACTAATGTAGCTGCCGTTACTTCCAGGAAAACACAGGAAACACATCACAGGCTCAGACAGGAAGTGGGCGAACACCGCAAATGTAACGTCACCTCAGGTAGATTCTCATCGGGGATGGGAACAAACTCCCATGATCCCACGCTCAGCGCACTGTGTCCTCGGTTATTGTTATTGTGAGTAGCAGAAAGTACAAACTGTGCATTTAATAATAAAGAGTAAACATATAAATATTGATATTTCATCCGTATACAGCTAGATAAGAAGCTACATCAGTGACAATAATCATGTGTAAATGGAAAAATGGAAGGTCACAGTGTTGAACGGGCTCATGACGGGACGGCCTGCACGATATTTCAGGTTGTATCACATCATCTTACACATAAGTCTCAGAAACAAAGAGATGTCGGGTGCTTTTTGGTTTAGAAGGCGAAAACGTCTCCAGTCGGGTGCCGCGGGACGTTTGCTTGTGTCCCGTGTGAAAGCGAAAGCCAGCGCTGACCTGTTTCAGCTTCGTGTGCTCGGCTCAACCCTGACTATGGTCTTCTCTTAAACCCAACGGAGCCGTGACCGTTTCGCACTGTTGGCCGTGTGTTTGTTGCTGTTACCATGACGGCAAATGTGAGCTAACATCATCCCTAATCTAATCTGCACATCCCAAAAAAAAAACCCCAAAATAAAACAAAACTGCAGACAGCGTTAAATGACACTTGTCCCCGTGAGATCCCGTCGATGATTTAGATTTAGACACGCAGGCCTGCACAGCGCCCACAGTGAATCCTCACAGGGAGGAAAGTTACAGCAACACATGTTGAAATATCCACAGGAAGTGACTGCGTGATTTCATAGAGTGGCCTCTTATGATAAAGCAGGATGTCAGACTCATGTCACAGCAACAAGATGCAAAACCATGATATGACAGCACTTCCCCCTGATGAGCCCACAGCGCTGCTCTGCTGCGTGGTGGAGGTAAACGGGTGGATGACTGAGGAGAAACGGCTGTGCATCCCTGCGGTGTGACACCGGTGAAGGCTGTTTCTTTTCACTTTCCCTTCGACTGAGAGGCCTCTCTCAGTATGAGGAACTCCCCGACATCCTGAGCCTGTTCTCTCATAGTGAAACCTACCGGCCGCAGCCACGGCGTCTGCTTTTCTTTAGCAATCAAAGTTCATGAAGCGAACGTCTGCTGAGGCCCAGCAGGGGCGGGACGTGGAAGCTGACAGCAGGTGAAAGTGAGTTTGGTGGTTAGACGGCGTGCAGTCCTGCAGGCGCTGCCCGGGGCCGCACGGCAGCTCCAATCAAATCGAATCAAATGCCTTTTTTTTTTTTTTTAAAATAAACTGAAACTACATTTAGCAGCTGAAGCTATATATCATAGCAATATATATGGTTTATTGCTCCTTCAAACAGGTCAAAGGGCAAGTCGGCAAACAGCAGACACATACTGATACAACCCGTTAAATCCAGCTTCAGTAACTAAAATCCTGACACAGTTAACAGCTGATTGGCTATTTCTTCTTACATTTTAGCTGATGACACAGTTTAACAATCATTTATTAATAACTAGCGTTGGTTCACACCTGTAGGCCTCAGTACCACGACCCAAAGACGACCCTATTTTTGGTACTTTTCCCTCTTAATTATAACACAAATGTAACTTTATACACACAAATAGATCTAATCTTGTCAATTTTAACATTTTTTATTTAAAACATTTAGCACATAACACCAGATTTAAACATTAACCACAGCCCTACAACCTCGAGTGTTAGCTAACACTTGTAAAAATGCTAAGCTAACATCAGCCAGGACAGCTAGCGAATACAAACCCCCAGTTACCTCCAATAACAACTTAATCATCTCGCTGATTAATCACCCAAAGCCGTCCATGAAGTTACTGACGTGTAACTCAAAGCTTTCAGCTTCTTTGGCGCTAGCTGCCGGCGTGCTAACGTTAGCGTCGGCTTGCTGCTCGGTTTTCAGGCTTTTTAAAAATGTTTTTATGTCTGACCGGGTGTTTCATCAAGTTAGCACAGCTAACATTGCGCTTCACACTGTAAATACTGCTGCAGGTGCTGCAGGTGCCGCATCCGCCTCCATTTTTAACCACAACCGCGAGCGCTTTCAGCTTCGCCGTCGCTCCGGCTCACTGCGCCTTAGCTGCTGCATCCAAGACACTTGTTCGGTAGCTCTACAAGTGTTGAGCTCGGTCTCTAATCACAGTAATTACTGAACATTATGCATCAAAGCCTTTATGTAGCTTGGAAGTCATCCATTTAAAACCTTCTTTTGACATTTAAACTCCAATTTTCTATAAATAACCAGACACACTCTGTCTGCTCGGCGGGCGTGGCTACACACAGCACTCTCTCTCTGAAACTCTTCACATATTAAAAATAGAGAATGTAATATTGAGCCGGCGGGTTAGCGCGCCGATCATATGGTATTAATAGTCAATGGGGTCAGCAGTGACTTCATGTCGCAGCATCCATCTGGATCACAAACACTGACCCCTTAAACCTTTCAACACCGAGTGTGTGTGTGTGTGTGTGTGTGAGAGAGTGTGTGTGTGTGTGTGTGCTTTTCAACGTACACCACTTTCTCGATCGTCTGTCACTAAAAATAAAAGTGCAAGCGTGTCGCAGCCTCACACAACCAGTCACACAACGCACACACACACACACACACACATAACGTGGTGATGAGTTTTCATCTGATTTAAAGGAAACTGGAACGAAAACCACGCAGCAGCTCCGGCACACGTCACTCGTCACACAGCAGCACACGCTGCTTTCACTGACCTCCGCTGTCTCAGGTGTGACACGTACTGGTTTTAAACTGGGATGAATGAACACGTGAGAGTCCGTCCAGTCTGGATCCACAGCTGTCTGCACTGTCTGTGCCGTGTGTGTGTGTGTGTGTGTGTGTTTAAAATACAGAAACACTCCATTAACATTTAATAACTTAGTGATTTATCAAATAAACAAATGAATTTGGGCTAAAACATTGTTAAACATTATTAATTTACCTCTTTATTTCATTTAATTTAGATTTAAGATCATAACTCCTTTCTGTTTCTTTAGCTTATGTTTTTAATGAATGTACACACAGATTTGTGCCCCTCTATACTATTTATATTTTCATTTTTTCTTTATTTTCATGGTTTTAATTGTACATTTATCATATTCTTTTATGTTTGTCTTGTTTGTTTTTATGGTTTTGTCATATTTTGTCACTTTATGTCGCTCTGTTGTCCGTTTTTTTGCACTTTACACCAATAAAAGATTAAAATAAAGTCAATTTCAAAATGTATTTTCGTACATGTTATTCAATACTGAGGCTCGTAAGCGTAAAAACTGATTAAAAACACATTAAACTCGTCTTGTTTAGTTTGTTTTTGCAAACCTTAAGATTTCAAAATGTGTTTTTTAACTTTTGTGTTATTGTCTGTTGTAATGTTTGGGTTAGGTTTTGTATTTAGACCCCGCTCAGGGTCTAAGTTTATGCTCCTCTTTCTTTTCCTGAGAAAAGATGTTTCATGTTTGCGTAACTCAGCTGCAGACGCTTCCTGTCGTCACTCCTCTGCACCGCGGCGCTCACTGTGTCCAGTCAGCAACAGGCGACTCTGCTGCAAAGGTTTCCACTGCAGGGGAACACCGGCTGGTGGATCATTAAGCGTTTTATGGCTTTTACTGCCCGCTGGTATGCACCATGACAGCCCAGTTATATGACCAACACACACACACACACACACACAGACTCAGAGGAGCTCCTGAATGGAAAATCAGCACTGAGGTGTTTTCAGCACCGTGTCAAGGCTTCCCTTGAAACAATTCACGACCGTGGGTGAATGTAAACACACACGCACACACATGTCACACGCTGACCGGAAAGGTGGAAGTTTCTACATCAGTCACTACAAAGTCACGTTTCCTGTTGCACAAATCACCACCGAGCAGGGGAAACGCTCATGGCACCGGCTCGCGGCGCAGATTGGCTGTTCTGAACATTTCTCAATTTCTGAACTGCAGCAGTTTCTGAGAACGGTGGATTTGGCGAAAGTGAAAGTAAAGGTTTTTTCCTTTAAAAAGGTCTATTTTGGGTGGCCGGCGGAAGACGTTAGACGTTTCTAGAGTACACGACTCCGACGCTTTGAGCTGGAAATGGCAGGAAATGATTAATGAGGCGGGAAAAGACAGAAGATCTGCATGAAGTTACACCAGACAGGGAAAATAACACACGACAAGGCCAATCGCTGCTGTCTGAGGTCGCACTTAGGAAGCACATCAGGAACGAGAGCGCTATTAACTGCTCATTAAGCCTTAGTTAATGACTTTTAGCAGAGCTTAGTTAATAAAGAAACAAATGAGGAATCAATAAATCATCAGGTATTGATCAGTTCATGAGTGGTGACTCATAATACTGACTAGTTACTGAGTGACCAGTAACTATATGTGTCTGTTCTCTAATTACTCAACACTGTCAGCTGTCGAACAAGTTGATTATTTACCAATTAGTCCATCTGAATGGGAGTTATTGATTAACTGATGGTTGATTAGTTGTAATTTCTTCATTTTGTGCTGTAAATGATGAAAGTTTGTGTTCTCAAAAATACAAATCTACTCTTAAATCTGTTAATAAACATATAATTAATAACAAAATACAGCAAGCGGTTTCATTACGGCACCTCTCCACGCTTGTTGTATTTGTGTTTTTGTGTTGCTCTTTTAGTTTTAACATCTAAAGGTGAAAGTTTGTCTTTACAGCATCAAACAGCCCGTGTGCAGGGTTCGCTCACTGTGCGTGTGCAGGAATTTCCCCTGAGTGAAAAACATGATTTCATCGCAGCTGATGTGAATTTAGGTTTCTGGTCTGTCTGAAGGTCTGAATATGACATGAGTTATTGGTTATTGGTTACTGATTTGTATTTCTCAGATAGTTCGGCGCAGAGACGCAGAGCAGAGACGTGGAGGAGCAGGGGGAGAAAGGATTAGAAAAGATTAAAACCAGGGATGTTTCAGTTTCCTCAAACTCATCTTAAACCACGAGGACACGCCAAACTTCTCAATTCTCACCCGTAAACGACACGACATCGACAACAGCGCCTGATGAAGCTGGAAACTGAGCAGAAAGGAGGGAAACAGCTAGCTAATGAAGCTAATGCTGCTCAACCACCAGAAGACCGCTCTCACACACAGCGTCGTCCATTCCCACATGGAGCGCGAAGCAGCTCTGCAGTCATTAGCAGCTTCACGACTGTAACGGGAGCGCGGCTAAAGCCAAACGTGACGTTAGATGTTCACACAGCAGCAGCAAAGTGAGGTGGGGATCCACTGTGGTATACTGTGACAGGAAGTGGTGTCTGCGCAGCCAGGCTAGCCTCCACGAGTCATAAAACATTGGATTTAAAGTCAATTTAATTTAAAATAAACACGTTTTAATATCCTAAAGTTCAGTTTTTTCATTTAAAATGTCATTTTGCAGGAATATCTAGAAGAAAACTACGAGAAAAACAAGAATTATAGCTAACTGCTTTAGCGTTTCTCCGAGTTTCTCTGTGTTTTTAAGGCAGAAACACGACTTCTCGCTGCTCCTGAGAGGAAATCCCCGGTCTGCCCCAGCAGGTGAGCCAACGGGATCAACCGATTAAGACCGATTAAGACACGGAGGAGTCGCCGGATTAGAGCGAGAAGGAAAACGGGCAGAAGTTTGAAGATCTGCTCCTCGTTTTAATGTGATGAACAAAAGCGTCAACTCACCTTTGAAACGCAGGAAAATGAAAGTCAGAGTCAGAGGAAGGAAACATCACGCATCTCCCCGTCCCTCAGTCCCTCCGTCTGTCCGTCTGCACAGCCTCATGGTTTTATACCCGGCTGGTGAAGAATAAATAACCGCTGTGTGTCACTCAGCTCAAACAGCATCATTCACTCGTTAGTGTGGAATGACCACAGTGGGAATCCAGGTCAGCGTCAGAGCAGCGTCAGAGCAAGGAGAGGATAGGAGAGGAGAGAAGGAAAGGAGGGAAGGTTTCACAGGTTTATTTGTTTTATTTTTTAACATTTTGGACTTTGAGTTCAGCCTTTTTAGGTGATGGATGGAGGAAATGTTGAGCTGAAGGAAGAGGAAAGGGCCTAAAGAGAAGGAAACAACGAGGGAGGAAGGAGATGGGACGAGGGAAGAAGTGAGAGGAGACAGGAAAGAGGGATAGGGATGGAAATGAAAAGTAGTGGAGGAGAGAAGGATAGAAGAAATTGAGAAAACAAAGGAAGGAGGGAAGGAGAGAAGGAAGTGAGGAAGAAGAGGTGAGAGAAAAGGAAAAAAACAAGAGAGAAGGAAGGATAAAAAGTGATGGAGGGATGGAAAAAGATGGAAAAGGTCTGAAGAAGATAAGAAAAGAAGGTGAAGAAGGAGTGAGGAAGAGGAGGAAGGAAAAAGGGAGGTAAAGAGGGAGGAAGGGCAAGAACAGAGAGGAGAACAGGAAGAAGGAGGTGATGAAGGAAGGAGAGAAGGAAGGGGTGGAAGAAGGGATATGAAGAAATAAGAAAATAGAAGGAAACAATGATGGAGGGATGACAAGGAGGGGAAGAGATGAGGGACCGAAGGAGACAAGGGAAGGAGGCGAGAAAGAGAAAGAGGGGAGCAAAGAAATGAGGAAAGGAAGGAAAAGGAGGGAAGGAATCGAAGAAGATGGAGGGAAACTGGACTGAAAAAAGAGGAGGAGGAGGAGGAGGAAAGGAGCGAGGAAGAGGAAAAGTCCGGGAGTACACGGAGGAAGGGAGAGAGGGGAGGAGGGGGGAGGAGGGGGAAGCCTGTCCTGTTATGGCAGAGCAGCTCGGAGTTGCTGGATTGCATCATCGCAGGCTAAGCCTTCTATAAATAGGATGACGTCACCCCCCTCCCCACAGTCCCTCTCTCGTAGCATTCCTGATTGCGTAATTGCGTCACTAGGCCCCGCCCCCAAGCTGGCGGATAAAGGCGGAGTGATGCAACTGCGCCGGCCAGAAGCGCAACTAGACGCAGCAGGAAGAGAAACGGAGAGAGGAGCGAAGCGACCGGGCTCTAAGAGCGGCTCTCCAGTCTCCTCCGCGGCCAGTTCGTCTGATCCAGTCACTGAAAGCTTTGACAGGTAGGTCGGACTCTTATTTCCGGGGATCGGGTTTGTTTATTTGTTGTTGTTTAGACGTGTTGTCGCCGGTTAGGAACGCGGAGAAGTCCCGGCTGCGCTCCGCCGTCCCGGGACACTTTGACTGAAACTTCCAGACTTTACTCCCTCAGTCGGATTCAATGAAAGTACGAAAGAAGCAGCTTTAAAACGCAAAGTGAGCACCAGCCTGCGCCTGCACCGCTCAGGGCTGGATGTATTTACGGTGTCTCCCCTGCGCTCCAATAACTTTACAATGATAGGAACATGCACGTTGAACATTTCCAACGTCGTGTTTTACTTATTTTTAATTTTTTATTTATTTTAAAAAATAAAAGCGGGAAACAGACACAAAGTAAACAGCTGAAAAAGTCATATTTAACAGCAGCAGAGTCATATTTTAAACGATAAATGAATAAAAAAACTAATAAAACCTCAGCAAAGACTCTGGAAATAAGTCTGCAAAATGAAAATAACAACTTTTATCCTGAAAGAAAGAAGGGAACTGGTAGATTATAGAGAGAATAACTCAAAAGTACATGAATCTCCACTTTATGATGCACGCTCGTAACTTTGCGGGTGTGTTATGAACGCGCTTGTTTTGGTTTTGGTCTGATGCAAACATCCTGATCGTCTTATCGAGCTGTCAGCCGTAACTCTCCGTGACTCACTCCCTCTGTTTAGATAACAAACGCCCATCCGCCGTTTAATGATTCCCTTTAATTGCCGGTGGCCGTTTTCCAAGAGGCCCACGGGCTGTTTGTTCCACTTCAGGTGATTCTTCTGCACGAAAGCGCGACATTTGGCTCCGCTCACGCAGCCTCAAGTAACCTGCGCGGCACTGAGCTCTCAACTTGTTTATTATAGGTTTTATATTCTGCTTAATTAAGTTTAACCATTACAGACAAACAAACAATGACTCCAATATCTCTGTTGTCTTTTCATAACTTCGCTTTATGGTGTTTTTATTAGTCTTTGCTGATTATTTAAGGTATCTACTATAATATATCTACAGTAAATTATGGCGTGTTTGAGCCACTTAATGTTAATATTAATAAAAATAATAGTTATTTCCTATATTTGGATCCTTTGTCATCAGTTCATTGTGACTTTTTATAATCTAATCCTGTTGCAGAGCAGAAACCCTGTGAATTGTGTTCGCGTGTCCACTTTGAGCAAAGCGTCATTCGTCTGCTCCGGTTTTACAGAATGATGCTGCAGCATCCGGGCCCCTCGCTTGCTGACATCAGCTGCTCCGCCCTGGTGCCCTGCCTCTCCCCGCCGGGCACGCTCACCCTCGACGACTTCACCAACTTCACGCCCATCGTGAAAGAGGAGCTGCGGCTCGCCATCCAGACCAAGCGCCTGGCCAACGGGCTCAGCGCCGACATGAGCTCCGACGGCGCCAGCTCCAGCTCGGACCGACCCTCGGAGCAACAGGCCTGTGGATCGCAAATGAAGAGAGAGGTGAGGATGAGTTGAACCACAGCGTGAAGTCAGCTGGTGTGTGTGTGTGTGTGTGTGTTTAGGAGGTGAAACACTGATTTATGTCTCTCTGTGGTTTTTCAGGTGACTCCTCAGGAGCACGAGAGGCGGAAGAGGAGGAGGGAGAGGAACAAAATCGCTGCCGCCAAGTGCCGCAACAAGAAGAAGGAGAAGACAGAGTCTCTGCAGAAGGTAGTCGTCAACTTCCGTCAGCTTCAGTTTGTTTTGTCAAAAGTTTAATCGTAAGCGTCCGTCTCAGGGAAAATGTGTCTTAAAGATTCAGATTATGTCCTGATGGAGCAGAGTTGTACATTTCTCATTTGTTAACCATTAAATCAACAAGAGTTCAACCTGAAACACTAAACTTAACTTGTTTGTTCTCCTGCAGGAGTCAGAGAAGCTGGAGAGCATCAACGCCGACCTGAAGGCTCAGATCGAGGAGCTGAAGCAGCAGAAGCAGCAGCTGGTCTACATGCTCAACCTGCACCGGCCGACCTGCATCGTCCGAGCCCAGAACGGCCAGACGCCCGAGGACGAGAGGAACCTCTTCATCCAGCACATCAAGGAGAGCACCTTACAACTCCACACCCTCACGCTGCAGTTCGACACATAGCCCTGATGTTGCGACGCTTCCGCTGCACGGCGAGTGTTGGAGACGCGGGCGGAGCCGCTGCACAGACTTATGACCCGAGAATGACAGTGACGTATGTGAAGCGCCACCTCCGGACTCATTCACAAAGCTGCTAGAGAGAGAGAGAGAGAGAGTGGCGTAAAGTGACCTCAGCACCGCCCTGAACCTGCTGATTGGACGGGAAGCGGCACGCCACGGACATCACCTTGACATGCATTGTTTCGTTTTTTGAACATTAACAGTCAGGGCCAAGGACAGAGAGCACTAAACGAATTGCTTTTTTATTGTTATTGTTATTGTTATTGACTTTGTTATTATTTACAGGTATGTTGAAAAGACGAGAGTCTGATTTTTGTACCAAAGCGTGATTTCAAGGTGATCAAGGCACACGACTTAACCGTTCACCCACAGAGAGAGTAGATGCAAATTGACTGTGTGAGTGTGTTTGAGCTGCAAGTCACTGACTCTGAAAACAAGAAAAACATGTTTGTGCTTAAATATATTTATTGAGTAACTACTGTATGACATGTGATCAGCATATCGACCCTGTCTGCTTGTCTTTTATCCAGCGTGAACTACTAAATCTGCTGCTACTACTAATAATAAGCACTCAGGACGTACGCTAGCTGTAGAAGTCGACTTCATGGTTGTTTTATGTTCTTTTCCCCCAGTTTAATAGCAAATATCTTAAACGTATGAGTGCGCGTCGGGTTGTTTGCTACCTGACTGTGGCGCAGTAGCAGTCGCAAAAGGGAATCGTCCCTTGCAGGCAGGGTTTAGCATTCTGCACTTAATGGGAGAAGCACGTACGCAGACGACGCTGTGCTTTTCGTTTGAAGTCGAGTGAAAGAAAACATTGATTTCTGTGTTTGTGATTTCACAAGTACACTTTATTTATCACTGCGCTCCCTCTTAAGGTAAACCAGGACTAGTGTTTTTTATCTTACATCCTCTGGGACGATGAAGCTTCACGTGTAGCATTTTCGAGGTGTGTTGTTTTCTACCGCGCTGCTGTGTGCAAACACCGGATGCCTACTGTTGGTCTCGACGGAGAAAACGAACAAACGAACAAACAAAAAAAAAAAGGATTGTTATTTTTTAAAAATGTATTTTATCATAAAGACGTTTGGTTTGGAAGTTGTGTTCACTAGATATCGTTAGCCGGGCATCGGGGGCGTTAGCATCAGCTCACGGTCGGCCCTTTAACACGCCTGACTCTGAGGTTATGGATGAAGATGACGTGATGTGAGACCGTGTGTTCTGAGCTTTATCGGTATCCGGGCGTCAACTCGCTGCCAGAGATTACCCGCTCCTGAGTACACTCCTCTTTTCCTCTCTCGGCCGCTCTCTGAAATCATCCTCCGAGAGAAAATCTGGTTTTATTGCGCGAACAGAAACTGGGCGAGTGTGATGAGCGAGGATTAACGGGCTGGTCGCACAATCGATCCTCAAACCCTCTTCTTCCTCAGTCGTCGCAGGCAAACACGCCTAGAGGGAAAACTCTGATTATCAGTATTTGAATAATTGTCACAGCCCCTCGCCGAGTGGACTGAAAAGCACGTTAGCATCCTTTTAGCTTAACGGCGTCTGAGGTTACCTTAAAGGGCGTTGATTGACGCGCGGGCGCCACGTCATTGATTCACGGTGAGGGCTGGATTTTTATATTTGATGTTCTGCGGGTAGAGATCTGCCAGAAGAAGGTTCCATGTTGTTTGTCGCGAATGCAAAACATTTTGGGGAGTCACACGGTTAAAGGGACGCAGGCGTCTGAGTGTGTCCGCAGTGGGTTTGATGCTGTTCACTGTGTCGTTGCTGGTCACAGGCGGCTAACAGGCATCTGACTGGAGGCTGTTCATATTCTGTTGGAGCGTCGTAGCCTAAATCACAGATGAACTGTAGGCTCAAGTACAACTGCACTGCTATTACCGATGTGTACTTCCATCTTTGTGATCTGTCAACTTTTGTTTTTGATACTTTGTTAATTAAAAACATGTATTGCAAATGACGTGTTGGTGTCAGTCAATGGCTGAAATCTGATTAATATCGTTTTCTGCTGCAGGAAACGATCTTTAATTAAGAAAACAAGGGATCTGCGACGAGGCCCTGATGTGTATCTTATGTATTTTGGATTATCAATATAATATATTAATATAAATTATTAACCTGCTAAATATAAAGACAGAAAGTGAAGAGGCCTGAGATATGACAGGGGAAGATCCCTTCAGCGTAAAACAGGAAGTGACTGAACTGAAAATCAAAAGCATTTATAGTCTTAATTTTAAGATTAATTCATTAGTTAACAGGCGACAGAGGGTGTCATCAATTATTTAACATCCACACATATGTTTTATTTAAAAATAAGTTTCTGATAAAACAGAAAACAAGTTTGTTGTTGTGATGAAAGACATAAATGTTTAATTAAAGCCCTCAGCAGCGGCTTGGTTTCACTCAAACAACAACACAAACACTGGGTTGCATCAGCACCAGCTCCGAGATATAAAAATGATTAAACTATTTATATATCTTAATGTGGTGAGGCATCGCTTCGGGCGCTTCGTGTCTTTCTCACACACAGAGAGCTTCACAACACAAACACGGGTTCACCTACGAGCTTACCACGTGTGAGCTCGGAGCGGCTGCGGTTGTGAGGACGAGCGGGACAAGACGGGACATGTCGGCCGCTCAGAGAGAGGGGGGGAGAGAGAGAGGGGGGGGAGAGAGAGAGAGATATGACCGGATGTTATTTGTCAAGATAAGTTGTGAAATACTGTTCAAATAACAACAACCCCACATACCCAGAGTGGACCCAGACCACACACACACACACACACACACACACACACAGAAACCGTGCACATCAAACACACCACGCGCTCTCGATGAAAGGAGGCGCTCCACTTTTCATTAGGCTGAAGGTTAAACTGCACAGAAAGTGTACTTCCTGTCCTCTAAATCTTATTTTGAGACGTGTGTTTCCGTGCACTCATTGGTTGTGGCAGGTTGCATCACGTCAGACGCGTGCAGTTATTTGAAAAATGCATAAAAAGAACAATTAGCTGCTTTTTTTTTTACACATCTTGAACCAAACCTGGTGCAAAGTTCGCTGAAAATCATGTAAAACAGCTAATTCGTGTCTTTCTGCAGAACTTTTAAACAAACTTCAGACAGCTGGATTCCCGCCGTCACCCCGGAGCTGCTGAACGTCGCTTTAATGCACTTCTGTCCCACTTGCCGCTAATCACACAACCAGCCTAATGGACCCGGAGCGGTAAACTCCACCCTCCTGCTTCACCAAACACACAGAGAGTATAAGCTGATCTAGGTCCGCTGGTTTCTGCTGAAGCTGGCTCCTTGTGCGGTTTAACCCCACCCATCTGGCACGCTGAGATGATGAAAGCAAACACTCAAATATGTCTACAATTGATCTGCAGCCAGCTCTGGTTAAATACCAACCCTGGATGATGCATTATATTAAGTTTTTTCGTCTTCTGAAGTCGTAAATATCTTAAATAGCACAATAAACCTGAATGTTGAGTCCTGACATGTCATGAAGTGCGAACACAAATGGAAATCTGGAGCATCTCAGGTGAGTTCGGTGGAAATCGGAGCGAGCAGGTGGTATTTTTGGCTCCTCGGGAGTGAAAATGTTTCAACACGCTTCAGTATTGTTTGATACACAGCTGGTATGTTAATAACACCTTATTACATATCCAGGAACCAACACACCCCTGCAGCTCCGCTCTGGTTTCCACCTCTGCCTGCTGCCGTGCTCAGAAACCGGCGCAGCGAAGGCGACGCTCGCAGCGCGGCTATTGTATTACGTGACATTACATTACATTCATCTGTTGTGTAACCGTGAGAAAGGCCCTGAAGTTGCATCAGGCTGCACTGAGGTTTCATTTAAAGGTCGACTGAGTCACACTGTTTAACCTGCTTATCGATTTGAATCAACAGATTGGGGTGATGTTTGAATTTGAGTATACGCTGATATCTAGAGCAGAAGAAGTGCTAGTATCGACATATCAGAGTTAATAAAGTATGTTCAGTTGAAGTCTCCTCTTCTATAAAGTGATTGGTTTGTGAAATCAGCCGTCTGAGGAGCTCTCGCTGCCCTGTTTTCATTCCGGTCAGTTTCCCTCTTTTAAATCTGGATTTCACTCGGGAATCCCGCATCGCTCAGCTCACACTACAACACTGATAATAGCATTCATATTAATCCCATAATGCCTCGCTCCAGTGCCCCAGCAGCAGTATGTCAGTGGGATGAGCTGAGTCTTCTCTGAACGAAGCAGATAGAACATTTCTTTTCCCCGAGGTGAGCCGGGGTTCAGCCGTCTGCTCTGCGGGCTGTAAGTGGGAACGGTGGCGGCGTGAGCAGGATCCGACATGACGGTGTTTGTAGTGTAAACTAGACCTGAAACACTCCTCAGTCTGCCTCTTTCTGCCAACGATGACCAAGAATGAGGTTTTGCACCGGTGCATTGATTCATGGTGTGTTCACGCACCCGGCCGCACCCTCCGGGGCTGCACTGAGCTCCTGCAAAACCCAGCTTGTCCTGTTTACATGTGTGCATGTGTACACCTTCTTTTTTATATTTATATTTTATTTATTACATGCACACAAACACACACACATCAGAAACGTCCATGTGTTGAACTCTGACTTAAAAACACAACTAAAAACTCTGACTGTCTTAATAAATTGTGTAATTGTTTGTTATTTTCAGTTTTAAGTTACTTTGCACTGATAAAATGAGAAAACAAACAAAAAACAACTGAACATGCTTCATCTCTCCTCTCTGCAAAGCCAGAGCTTTGTTTGTCCCTTCAGGGCTACTGTAGAAAGAATGCTAAGGCTAAGCTAACGAAAACAGTTGATACTTTCAGGTGATTAAACATAGATGATGCACCTTTAACCTGTGGTCGTCCTGACCTTTTTGAATGAGCCGACCTCATTTTAACGAAACAGCGTTGCGAAACCGTACCGCCGCACTGTTTTCAGGGGTTTGGGAACGCTGCGGCTCTCATTCGAAGCGGAAGCAGAAGTGGGAAGTTTCAACACCCAGTGGGAAGAAGAGTACGGTACGGTTTATTCTCGGGTCAGCTCAGGGTCATAAGCAAGGTCACCGTGAGTTGAGCTCCTCCGTACCTGGGCTGCGTTTCCAGGAGGTGATCGCAGCTTTTATGCTGCTCACAGTGCACGGAGTGGTCACAGCTGGTTTTACTTTGTTTCGCCGGCTGTGGAGCCGAAACTAAAAGTACTGGAGCTGCTACAAGACTTAGCCGTTTGCTGCACATTGATTATTGGTCAATAAAGGGGCCAAAGTACACACACACACACACACACACACACACACACTGAGAGAGAGAAAAGATGCTTTGTCATTCTCTCAACTGAGAGAGAAACTGATGCAACCCAGTCACAAGCAGACGCAAGGTGACTGATGCAACAGCCGTGTCATAATCTCTGAACAGAAACATCCCGTGTGCCGGGGTCAAAGGTCACAGCTAAACACACGCCGCAGAGACCATCATCAGATTGACCGCAGGTGCCTTCGTCAGTGGGTGAAGTCGAAAGATCACTTCCTGACGCATTAACAGAGCGCGCAGAGCATGCGTCTGTTGAAGGAAGTTCCTCCGAAATCAATAAAAACCAGTAACAGTAAACGTTGATATGACGCAGCTTTGTTTACAGCTGCTTTGCACCAGCTGCATCACCTAAATATGAGGTTCATTCAGCACTTTTCAAATCAAAGTGATGAGGTCTTAAAGAGAGAGGAAAGCAAAAACAGTAAAAAGAGGTCTGTTAAACAGCTGAGCCAGGGAACAACAGGACCAGGAGATAAACCACTTTAAGCAACCGGAGCTACACATGAAAGTTAACTCTCTAATAAACAAGGTTCTCTGTATTTACGTGTTAATTAACCCAAAAAGTGGGAACGAACTGTGTCTCGGGCGCACGAAACAGCATTTTGAGTGGCTCTGTGAGGTAACATGAGGTCTCCATACGCACACTTTCCTCTTTTTGACCACTCTGAGGCACAGTGACCTCTAGCTGAGATGCGCAGGTTTTGTCTAAAAGGTTGAAAGTTGTTCCTCCGGTTGCTGCTTGCTGCAAAACAGACGACTCCTGCGGCAAGAAATCAACTAACAAGGTGTAAAACATGCAGGAACTGCCCCCGACAGGCCACAGACCAAGAATATGATGCAACACAACCTGATACAACACAAAACAAACTAATTATATGCTTTTATTGTGAAGGAGCAGCAGGAAAGATTAGAGACCAGCGCCTATAGGATCAAATACGCACATTAATTGTTTCTCCAGTTTGGAAGCTTTATGTCTCCATAGCAACCCTTGGAACAAATCACCCGGGGCTACAAATACAATAAAACACCTGCACAAATAACATCATGCACATCTGTTATCATTTCCAGAGAAGCTTATCTGTGGAGCTCATCGCAGAGCCATCGACTCCTGAAATGAAACAGCTCCTATAACGACAATAAAGCGCTGATATGTCCGGTGTGGAAACGAATTGGCAGCGCTGCGCTCGCTCTTCCACAGAAGTTACACAAGAACCCGCTGCAGTTCGGCAGAAGCGTGTGTATTCGTCTGGAAGGTGGGACATGTGTCTAGACAGGTGTGTGTTTTGTTGTTGTGGTGTTTCTTGGATGGCAATTGGGGAGTTTGGGTCGATATAAATGCCAATAAAATGAAACACACATACTTTAAATGATGTGTTTTGTTGAGGTGAGCAGGGTGATGTGAACCGGCAGCAAACACGGGTACAAACATCATAGAATCCATTCAAAACACGAGCTCTTCCTTCATTTTGCGCCACCGTGTTGGCACTGATCGGCGCTGGCCCAGCACAACAAACAGAGGGTTGGCTTGGGAATGAATCAGCTCAAGTCGGCCGAGACTTCTGGGAAATGTGTTGCCTGTCCACAGAATTCCCAACCCTGTGATTCCTGGAGAGCATAGCTGTGCGTTGTCCAGTTCTCCAGCCGGAGGAAACATTTTTACTATTGCAGAAGAAGAAGAAGGTGAAACAAAGGTGATTTGTTTGCTTTCAGGTTTTACATTAATTTGTCGGTTCCAGCGTCGACTTTCAGACGTGGCGTTAGCATAAGCGGTACAAGTGTGAATTCCAGTTTGAAGGTTCAGCTGGAACACACCTCACTAAAGCAGATCTGAGAATCCAAGATGGCCGCCCTTTGCACCAACACTGCATCAAAGCTGTACTAATTTTCTGTTTGTTAGCCTGTCTGCAGACACTTTGCTAACACTAGCTAACCTGGCTAACGCTAAAACCCCACTTCCCTTTTGCAACCTGCAGCACTGACCCAGGATCGACTCAGAGCTTCAAGTGTCTCTAAAAGCTTTTAAAGGAAATGGCCGCTGTGGAAACACGAGCTGTGACGCCTTAAAGGACACAACGTTTACTCTTTTACACCTTCCTCATTCATTTCAGTGAGAACACTGCATTGCATTGTTCAGTTGTCCAACCAAGAAGAGTTGAATGTGGCGCAACTTTCACCACAATGCGACGCAACATCAACTGCTCACACTGTGCAATGGCCAACTGGATTCTGATTAAACACACACTCTGGTTGGTGTTGCACAGGCTGGTAGCAGCGTTTTACACCTAATATGTATAAATATGACAAATTTAGGGCCATTAAAATAATAAATTTGAGACACGTTCAGCACTTCTGTGTTGAAGAGGCTTTGAAACACGATGTAGAAGTGTTATGAAGAATATGAGATGTTAAAACAAATAAAAAGCTTCTTTTTGGTTTCTGTGATGAAAGAGGCTTCGGGGGGAGCTCAGTGTTTCCAGAATCTTGACCCTGTTCTCACCCCCTGATGCAACACGCCCACACCGTGCGGCTCCGCTGGAAACAATCCGTCCTGTGTGTTACTAAATGATGCAATCGCCCAAAGAGTCGCGTGTGTGTTGCGCTTTAATTCTGCTGCCTGAGAAAATGGTTGAGAACTGAATCAGGGTTTCACCAGAAATCTGTGTGTGTGTGTGTGTGTGTGTGTGTGTGTGTGTGTTTGAATGCTGCACATGCACAGTGCAGTGTGTATATGTGTGTCTTGACGTGTGTGTGTGTGTTGGCAGGTTGCAGGTGTGTATTTGTGGATATCTGTGTGTGTGTGTGTGTGTGTGAGTGTGTGCGTGCAGCAGGAGTGCACATGACTACATGTACATGAGTAGGCTTTCTACTGTATTCCTCAGAACTAGTCTTAAGTGGCGGGTCACTTCCTGCTCCAGCAGTGTTTACAGGGTTGCCAGGCAACCAGTGCTGTCATAATGGCGATGTTGTCAGAGGTCATTTAGAAACGGGTCTGAGAGCAGTTTAACGGTGCCTACGCCATCAGCTTCCTGTGGTGATGGATGAGTAAAGCCAAATTATTTCCCAACGCTTGGGAAACTCTTAGCGTTTGTTTTATTCTTCCTCCGGAAGAAGGCGGGCGGAGTCTAAGACTTTCAGTCATATAAGTCGAATTTCCCGTGCTTTGCTGTGATTTCATTGATTTTCTATTTTTTGACGTTTTGTCACTTGATCTGCCAAACCCCACCCAGCTGGTGCTCACCAAAGTCAAAATCAAACATGCCTTTTAAAAAACAACATTTCAAAGTGTGTTTTAAGCAACGTTTTCCTGGAAGATTAAACAGACGTACTGTAAATTAGCTCAGCGTCGACCTCCTGATGAGTCAGAATCCATGTAATGATGTAACATATCAAACATGTGTTTTCTGATCACTGACCGTCACTGACTGACCTTTAAAAGGTATTACAGGAATCCTCAAATACGCTGTCCTCAGCACAGCTAATGAGATATTAAACCATTTTAACTCAGTTTGCCAGGTATGACTTCATGTCTTTCCTGTTTGGTACAACAACAGAGCACGCACTGATGCTTCACTGCACGTGGAAACATCAGATCAAGTGTATTCCAGCTCCTATCTGTGTTGGGAAGGGAGTTAATCATCCAGAAGGTTGACTTCTGCTTTGAAACTGCTTTGAGTTTATTATTCTTGCATGTTTGGTTCGTCAGGTGTGCGTGATGGAAACGCCGGACTAGGTTTTGATCCTTATTTGACTGTGTAGCTGCAGACAGGAAACACAGTCGCCACCAGGCCCCCGAGTGGCGCCGTTAGCATCAGTGCTGGTTTATAACTCACATTCTCCTTTTGCTGTTTCCCCAAAGAGTGCATGCATATGTTTGATGTGTGTGAGTGTGTGTGAGTGTGATGGGCTGCAGGTGAGCTGGTTAATTGACTGAGTGGATGATTGACTGCGTGCAGGTTGTTCCAGGCAGCTGATTGGCTCCTGCCGCCAAGCTTGCCGCTTAAAGGCCGGATTCCTCCACTTCCCACCAGACTGAGCAGCTCGCCGCCGTGCAGGTTTCTCGTGTTGCTTAGCGTTCGGCAAACCACTGAAGCTCTGTGAGCGATGCAGGAAGGGGTCGTGCTGCGTCTCTGCAGCCTGTTTTCACACTTGCTGCAGCAACTTGTGTGTTTGTGTGTGAGGCGGCTCCTCTTGGTCTTGTGTGTGTTGTGTTTGACACTTTGATGTGCAGTAAATTGTGAGTTGTGCGTTGCTCCACGTTCGTTGGGTCACTCGTGCGTTACCGCTTCGTCTCTGCCGCACGTCACACGGCAATTATTCATTTTTTAAGCTTGTTGTGATGTTGGGCGTAGCTGGGTCCAACTGTTTGCTCCACACTGAATCACTGGAAGAGTCTATTCTTCTTCGTGACATTTAAATTTCCTTTGAAAAGGCTTTTTAAGAACAGTCGTCCATCAGGGTTCCCAGAAGTCCACAGCAGCGTAACAGTCAAGTTCCACTTCGCCGCCGCTGGTGTGCGTCAGCCACGCATCAAGAATAACTCTTCATTCTCCTCAGCGTGCACGAGGAAGTGCAAACGAAAGAGAAACCCCGAGCGGGTCGTCTGATGCGACTGCGCTACATTTAGGGAAGCGTTTACTCTCAGCGTGCGTCCTCCAACGTAACCAGACTGCAAGTTTCTGCGCTGATGCAGGTGAGACAGAGGCGCCACGCTGTCATGTCTGCGGTGAAGGCATGTCCAACTAATATTATTATATGATCAAATACGGCGGTGGACGTGTTCAGAATCCCAGGAATCCTGTGACACGCAAGGTTTCACACATCAGTTACAATAACGCCGACTTCAGTCATCGCCGCGGGTTTAGTGGAATCGTCTCTTTCACGCTGTGGAGAAACGAGTTTAAGCATCAAAAATGATCATTTGTTCTAAATTTACTTTAATTTAACTCAGACTAATGTTTATTAGAGCCTTTTTTTCTAAAAAGTGACTAAATGTTGTATTTTAACTCAGTTTAATTGAACACGCTGTTGTTTCTCAGAGGTGAGTGGGTTAGGGTTAGGGTTAGGGGTTAGTGTCACCTCACAGCTCCTGGTGTTGGTGCGCTGGTTTCTGGGTGCAGGTTGCATGTTTTCCCCGTGTTTACAGACACTGATTGACAGTAGCCAACATGGCCGCCCTGCCGGCGCTGCATCCTGCAGGAAGTCCAGACTCGGCCGTTGTTCCCACAGACTGTAAACAGCAGCGACGCTCCTGGTTAATCAGCTGTTTACACGCCAACGTCTGCACGTGTTGCAGCGTTTATAGCGACCTGGAAGACACGTGGTCATGTGACCCCAGTTTGAATCCTGACTGTGCACATTCACGCTGAAGCCAGAGGCCAGATGTTGGCGGGTGTTGGCGAGTCTGTTGTGGCCTTTGTGTGACACGGATGAAAGGTCACGTTTAAGAGCAACGTTGAAACACGCCGCCTTCCTTTGTTTACTCTGTTGTTTCCCTGGCGCCTCCTTCAACAGATGGAGATGTGGTCAAACTGACACACTGACCATTGTAACAGACATAAATGTTGGATTGAGTTAAGACGCTTCAGTGCTTCCTTTCACACCTCCTTTAACATTACAATCACTGCAGCATCCTGGATTAAAGGCCCACAGTTCCACTCAGATGCAGTCAGATCGTCTCATCGATTAATTCTGCTGCACATCCTTCTTTTTGCAACAAGGTCAAAGAAAAGTACAGAGTGAGCGACACATTACGCGCTCTTTGCTGAGGACGTTTTAAACGCAGGTCAATGAAAGGTCACACGGATTTCATGATAATGCAGTTTATTCTCTGAAATAAAGGCGAGAATCAAAGCGTAGAGGAGGAAAAACTCTGAATGGATAAACCAGGAGACTGAAGGAACGGGCCGTCAAACCATTTTGTTATTCATTTTAATTCTGTATTTACATTTACTACACGAGCGGCTCCTCGGGACAGTTCACGCTCCACTTTATCTCTGCTCATGGTCAACACCGCCCTCTGGGGGACCGCCGGTGCATTACAGAAGGGCTGCAGCTGAGGGCGACGCAGTGCCCCGGGCGCCGTGGCCAGAAGCGCTCGTTCCTCGCCTCAGAACGAGCGAGACGCCACGGTGTCGGGCTGCAGGCTGGACGAGGTGGAGGAGGCAAAGGAGCAGTGCATGATGGGACAGAACGGCTCGTGGGCCCTGAGAGCCTCGGTCAGCAGGCGCTGCTCCTCGGACAGAGAATCCACCTGAGGGCAAATCAACACGCAGAGATTTACATGTTTTGCATCATTACTGTGCAAATAAAGCGTGCACCAGACGCCGTTTGCACAATTCTGCAATAATTTATGTTTTGTATCATCCGAAGCGGCCATTGTTTGTGCACTGTTTCTACTTTTTAATCTCTTTGCATTTGCACCAGCTCCTGCTGCAGAGCTGCGGGTACCTCACGTTTCAGCTTCCTGTTCCTCTGCTCCAGCAGCTCGCAGGCCTGGAGGAGACAGGGGAGGAGGAGGAGGAGAGACGGGGGGGAGGAGGAGGCAGAGGTTATGAATGAGTGAAGGGTTCAGAGCAGCACGGATGCATTTCCAAGCATCTAATCCAGCCTTAGATCTTGCATTTTGCTCCTTAATTAGACTAAAAGACACGTGGCCAGACGTTTGAGAGAATGAACCCAGTTAATCCACGTGTCTGTGCCTCTGTGGATTTGATTCATGTCTGTTCTTTTGGTTTAAAACGTTTTCGCGCACCCAGAATTTATAAATAACCTGCAGCGATCTGAAATCCTGAACTGAACTGAAACCAGGTCTTCGCCCTCTAACTGAAATTTAAAGCAGAGAGGAACAGAAAACATGTCCTCACATAGAGACGTCTACAGTTTGACTTTACAAAAGGTGGAAGTACACGCGCGCACACACACACACACACACACAGACACACACACACCTCGTGCAGCAGGTCAGCTCTCTGTGTTTGTCTCTTTCGGCTTTTCTGGGCTGCAACTCTGTTCTTCTCTCTCCTCTTCAGCCTCCTGCATCCATCCTCTGAATCCTGACACACACACACACACACACACACACACACACATATAAAGCTTCTTCTTTTTTTTTAATCGTTGCATTGCTAAGTGACCAAGAACAAAACATTGGTCCCCACAAAGTCGTCAGAACGTGATCAGCCTCCTGGAGCTGGGACCCCACAAATATGGAAAACCTGACTTTACACACACACACTTTCTGTTCATTAATCAGCAGCTCCCATTTTTGTAGTTTAACTTTATTAAAATGTGTATTTTTAAAGATCTTTTGTCCGTTTAATTACAAACCTGAGGCGGACTACTGTTAAACAGCACCCTGCTCTTCATCAGACCCCCTAAAAACCTGATTTTAAGCACCAGCGTGACTTTAACCAGGTGTCCTTCTTAGCTTTTAAACTCAAATTAGCAGATTATCAATACAAACAATGCACCTGTATGCAGTAAACATAGCAGTAAACATAGTCCTGTGCATTGCAGCTGTGTGCATGTATGCATGCAGTTGCACATTCTGGCCACTAGGGGGCGATCTGGCATTACCCATAAACATTTGCAATGACCGACAGGTGAAAGCTGTCATGCTAAGTGATAATTAAGTGTAGAATGAGTAAAGTTAATGTTTGCATGTTATTAATCTGAACACGGTCTCCGTCCTCGCCGTTCCTCCAGGCAAACAGAGTGAAATCAAACGCTGCTCAGGCTGCGTCACGGCACAGCTTCCACCCGTGTGTCCAGAAACACGAAATGGTAAAATTCAGAAACTTTCCCACTCTTCACACAAAACCATTCACAGCCAAGACTGTTCACTGATGTGTTTTTAAGTCTCAAGCTTTGTTTAATATTCGAATTCCAGCAGCTTTACTTTAAATGTCTGCACGCAGGACTTTGACCTTTGACCTCCCAGCGGGTCAGGAGCAGCAGATAGAACAGCATCTCCTGCCACGATGATGATCAGCTAAAGGCGTCAGGAGACCGCAGGTCAGCGTGATCTTACCTCGCAACCTTCACACAGGCGGCCGCTCTGCTGATGGGACCGGCAGGATGAATCGCAGTCCGACATCACGGGTTTGTTAAAGGCTGCATTAAAGTTAAAACCAGGAGAGTATCCTGCACGCTGCCACCGTCAGGGAATAAAAACAGTCATTTGTGGACGGGGCATCGAGTCCGGTGGAGTTAAACTGGGCAGACAACAGGCTCCGGTTTCACTTCAGCTTTCTTTTCATTTTTCAATTTCGCTGTCCTTTTAGAAGAAGCGGCGAGGACAGTTCACATAAGTCACATGACTCCCAGGGGGGTCTAGCAGGGGGCTGGTGTTGACCAATGCTTTTATGTCATGCCTGTTTCATGACTGACCTGCACGGCTGCAACTTCCTGCCACATCCTGCTGCGGTTAATACTCCTGCGTGCATCAAATCTGAATTAATCCACAGCTAAAAATAGTCCCTGACAAAGCACCACTTCCTCCTGTCTGAGCAGCGCCTACTGCAACGCATGGTAACACGCTGGTTTTAGTTGTTTTATAGAGTTTGTTGACAATCAGAAAACTAGAAAACAATGCCAGGCTCATCCTGACAGCGTATGTTGTTTCAAAAAGGTTTATATTGCTGATACATGTCTGTGCAGCGTCTTCAAGTGACATGAAAATGACAAACATGAAGCAACAGGTTGTTAAAATAGAACAAAGTGTCAGCAAGTTTATTTATCATTCAGTATGGACAGAAGTCAATAAGATCGAACTACGACACTGCTTAAATACAGACCAGATTAAGTTCAGAGGGTTAAAATGGTAATAACATGCCTTTACTGCGATACGCTGTGTTCGTGACAAGGAAAGGATTACGAAAGAAGTAGGAAAAGAGGAAGTACTGTGCAGCAAGTTCTCAGCTAGCATGTCAAAACACCTGCATCGCCCCCTGGTGTCTGGCTGCAGCACAGCTCCTAAGCCCCGCCCCCTGGTGTCTGGCTGCAGTACAGCTCCTAAGCCCCGCCCCCTGGTGTCTGGCTGCAGCACAGCTCATAAGCCCCGCCCCCTGGCTGCAGTACAGCTCATAAGCCCCGCCCCCTCCATGTCAGCAGATGGTTCCTGTCATCTCAGCTCGTTCTCATCACGCTGATGTTTGTTCAACTGATCATTTCTCTGATCAGTTTGGTTTTAATCAGATATTGATGCTGTGGAAAAGGGGGCGTGGCTTCATGAGTGACAGCTAAAGTAGGTGGGTCCTTTAGTCTGCAGCTTCTGATGTCACCAGAGCAGGATGGCGGAGCCTGTATCCGGGATGTATTAGCCTCATGTTTGTACAAACGGAGGAAGTGGTGACGTGTCGGCCATCTTTATTTACAGTTCATGGCACCATGTCACTGAAAGACCAGTTTGGGGGGAAATCAACACACGAGGAAACTTGTTTAGAAGGAACAGTGACGTAACAACAGTTCTCTTCCTTAAAATCAAGTTATTTCTGTTTATTTCAGTCTAAATGTGAGATGTGGAACTTTCACTGTGTGTAAAATGAGTAAACTCTGCTTCTACACCCGAAAAACAAAACTGTACATTAAAACAAGAAAAACCATAACAGGAAGTGTCACTCCGTCCCGTCATCTCCCACAGGTTTCTTACTGAGAGGCACATAGCAGCCTGTGGCGACCGCCTCCTCCACGGCTGCTCTGATTGGCTGCCTTTTCCTCGTAGCTCTATTCGGCGGAGAGTCTGATTGGCCGTTAAAGCCAAACACTTCTCTGTGGATCTCCAGAGCGGTGTCACTCGGTTTCGTGTTGAGGATCTCACAGAGGCCTTCGGCTTGTTTCTGCAGAGTGTTGATCGACTGGAAAATTGAACAAAAGTGTGAATTCATCAACTTTAATAAAGAGAACGCGACGCAGGCGTGGTGCGTTCAAGGCTGCGTGTTACCTTTATGACCTGGATGGCCTGTTTCACCATCCCCGGAGCCGCTGCCGACAAATCATTCATGATGCTCTCTGGTGAAGCAAACACACGCGAACAGCAGCCTGAGTGTTGGATATCTTGTTCATGCTGCAGGAACCATATGAAACAATGCATCTAACAATCAATCGAAGCAATAAACATGCAAAGAGCACGGAGACCTGAGACCAAACTCCATTGAAAAAGTGCACAAAATGGTCACAAATGTGTTTTAGACATCCAGATGTCCCACTATTACAGCAGCACTTAAACGCACCACGTGTTTGTGGATCTGCACGGGCATGTTTCGATGTGTGCATCTTTAAAGCTGTGCAACGTGTGATCAAAACAGGCGGCTACGTTTTCATCCGCCGCCTCGGCTCTTTGGGCCTGAGCAAAAAGAACTGGTGCATTCAAGTGTTTCAGTTCAGGCGGGTGAGACTTTCAAATGTCCAGCTTTAAGAGAAGTAGCTCTTCCTGAACATCGTACAGAGAGTAATGCATAGTATGTATGTACATATGTAAAGGTTTGTGTGTGTGTGTGTGTGTGTGTGTGTGTGCGTTTAACCACCTTGATCAGGATCTTTGTCGACCTCCTGGGGTTTCACCGTGTGCTCGTACAGCCGCTGAAAGACAAACACAGCAGCTGTCAGACACACGGACTCAGAGGCGTCAGCTCTGCCTGCTGCAGGTCTTCTCTCGTCTGTTTCAGCTGCTGTTTTCACTTTTACGTGGTTTAAACCCTCGACTCTACGCGTGAAACATGGTGCAGATGATCACGGGTCAATATTTCAAAAAATAAGACGATTCATTAAGAAATAAACACGTTTATTTGATCTTTTCACTAAATATTAATTCACAGTATTTGTAAAAGTGATCTCAGCTGTTATTAAGCAGACTGAACACCCGAACAAAGACGGATGTTTGTTTTTACACTTCAGCTGCTGTCCGCCTGTAACGTGTCCAACACCCAGGACCAACACCCACCATGAGTTTACGCTCCGCTTTGAGGGAGTGGACCACGTGGGGCAGGATCTGCTTTGGGTAGACACGGCGCCTCCTGGTGGTCTCAACTATGCTGTCATCCAGCAGGCTCTCCAGATCAACAGCCTCGTCCTCTGCTGAGCCTGTTAGCGGCGCAGGGGAAGGGAGAAACAGAAACTAATAAACTAATAAACAACATGACTTTCAAACTTGTACAGATTAACAGCTCAGTGTCACCAGAGTGGATCACCTTCAACGTCAGGCGCCTCCTCCCACGTCTGCCCGTTCACCAACACGTTGTCCTGAACAGCCGCCTCAAAGTTCTGCACAGGTACAAACATTCAATACTGAACAAAGCTTTAGCAACAACTGAAACTAGATACCGGCTGATAATAATAATGATAATAATAATAACAATAATTATAATAAATAGTTACAGTCTTTCAGTCAACTGAAATTTGAATTTAATGGTTTTGTTTTGCTCTGTTCACTTTTACTTGAATTGATGGTTCACAGAAATTTTACAGCTCAGATTTCACCAAACCGGAAGCGACAATGTTAAAACTTAAAACTCTTATTGAACGTAAACCTAGTGCTGCCGTCTATTCACGTTTGAGCCGAAATCACCAGCTGAACTTAAAAAATGTAATAAAGGGTAGTAACGTGTTTTTGCTATTGTATATTAACGGTGACAACAAAACAAACATTAAATTCACGAATTTTCCGATGGGATTTGGTGTCCAGCTCCCTAAGACAGTCAACTCCGCGGCTTTGCGGTGTGAAAACAGCGCTCATCGGCCTGCTCATACTTCAAAATAATAATAAACAAATAATAAGATTAATTATTTGTATAAACAGTCAGTAACTATAAGATGTGAACAGTCAGTCAGGCTCACCGCCAGCAGCTCCTGCAGTAAGACCCGCTTCGTCTCCTCTTCAATGTCCGTCTGTCCGTCCAGCGCCGTCTTCAGGACGTCTTTGTATTTATTAATCTGCTCGGCTACTTGTCTCTTCGACGTTATTTGCACTCTGTATTCCTCGTTTGTTTCCTCACTGGGTACGCTGTCTCCCTGTACAGGCTCCATCTTTACCGCCAACTTTGTTTATATTTTTTTTGACGCAAACCGGAAGTAAAGTGTAACTTTACTAACCTGGTCCGTCTGGCAAAACCTCCGCCGGAACAGCATCTTTTAGCAGCGCGGGACTGTTCCGGGTGCCTGTTTGTTTGGTGTCTAAAGAAAAAAAACAGATAAATATCGTAACGTTTAACGCTGTTTGTGACATTTAATCTTATTTAATCTCATTATTTTGATTTCTAATGGACGATGGCTTTGTTGACTGTCACTGTCACATATCAGCCCGCGAGTTTGAAGAGGTAGGCACCCAGTTAACTTACCTGGTCCCGGTCCCGATTAGCTTTTGCTTTACATTTACATTTCTTAGTTACAGTTTGCTTGTTTGTTTCACTTCCTTGTCTCACCGCTGCACGAACAAGTTCAGGAACCTTCTTTCATCATTGCAGGATCTGGAGGATGTGATCCAGAGAACCACAGAGGCGAGTTATCAGTTCACCTGTTCAACAAACCTGCTGCCTGAACAACGCCCATGCTTTTACAAATGGGACTTTGTTGTAGGAAGGGATGGAACTTATTAATCCTCAGGGGGGGAAACTGATTTGCAACTGTGGACGCATGTATGAGAAGGACAAACACCGTATTGATCCCTGATGGAAAACGGGTAAAAGTGTTTGTTGTGTGTGTCCTCCTGTGTGTGTGTGTGTGTGTGTGTGTGTGTGTGTGCGTGTGTGTGTAGGCCGGTGTAAAGACCCTGGTTGCAGTTACAGAAGAAGTGGGAGAGTTTGCCAGAGTTCTCCAGCTGCAGGATCGGTCTGTATGTCCTCAGTGCTCTGTAACAGAGAATGTAACAAGGAGAAGTGTGATAAACGCATAAAAAACAGGAAAAAAGGCCAAATTTAGCATGAATTGTGTTTGTTGTTTAAACACATTTGATAATATAGTTTAAAATATCATAAACTATCATCAGAGTGATGAGCTTTAAGGGTTAAAACGATAAATGAATAAATCAGCTGCTGTCTGCATACTGTGCGCTGTGTTTTTCAGTGCATTTTAGAAACTAACCATATAGTTTGCATGTTAGCTGCAGGCTAACTGCACCTGTCACATCACCGTAGTCACTGTGGTACAGTCTCACTGGTGTGAAACACTGACGTGAAGCGCCACGACCTCCGAACTGTCTGTAGGTGCAGCACTCGTGTACTTGCTGTTGCTCAGTGTATAGAATGACATTGTTTTGATTGTCCCGTGCAGCTGCTCTCAGCTGGTCAGCACCGTATTTATTATTCAGGGTGGTACTGTCGGATTCTTCTCACAGTTTTCCAGATCTGGTGGCTCCGTGTTTCGGCATCCACCCGCTGCAGGGCGGCGGGGCTCCTGGGGGCCCGGGGCAGCGCAGCGCGAGGCCTCAGGTAGTAAAACAGACTCCACCGAGTTGGTCTTTTCAGTATTTTACTTTATTGTTTCTGTGTAAATGAGAAGAGAAACTGGACCCAGTCTGCTCAGCGGTGACCTGGCTCAGGAAAACAGGGTCTGAGGGTGTTTCTGAGGCCTCTGGAGGAGATGAAGGTGTATTTATATTTTCCATGAAGCTGCTTAAAGAGCAAATATATATATGTACAGTCTGTCTTATAGAGTATTTAAATTATTCCATCAGACACCTCGAGGTTTGGTGTAGAAACAGGGAGCAGGAAGACAAACTGCTGTACTGAATGAAAAGCTCGGTCCTTGAAATCCTTTAAAACTTCAAAACTCATGAATATCTGTTTAAACCACACTGAATCTGACGTTAGAGGACTTGCAGGAACTCTTCAGAGGTTCAGGTCTCATCTCCTCAGCTGAATAATCCTCCGACTGAATCATTTCCAGTTGTTTGATGTGACGCTGAGGCGGGTCAGCTGATCCTGATCCCGCCGGCCGCTCACAGTCCTTTAAATACCCAGAAATTGTTGAAATAAAACAGTTTTTATATCTAATTATAACTCTTTTATATATAAAATGGAGAATAACTCTTTTTGAAGCAAAGATTTGAATATTTCCTGCTTCCAGATTCTTAAATGTGCGAATTTGCTGCATTTCTTTGTTGTTTGGGACAGAAAATGAAGAGTTTGGGGGTTTTGGCTCGTTGCTTGGGCCAAAGAAGCACTTTGAAGACGTCACTTCGAGCTCTGGGAAAGTGTGACGAGCAGTTTTCTTATTTTCATAATTAATTCATAATGAAAATAAAAGATGCTGCAGCCCTACCGAACACGCAGCTAGTTACCACAACTTAAACAAAACTCGTGTGTCGTGGGAGTGAAGATGCCAACAGTCCTTTTCTCTGTGTTTATCTGCTGTGGGATTAAAATCACACAAACATCTTAAGTATATTTCTAAACTAAACTGAATCCTAATGATGATCCATAGGACCTGGACGCCGCCCTGCCACTCTTCTACGAACACCGAGAACGCCTCGTCGCTGTTGGAGAGGTAGACTGTTGACTGGTGTCTGGCTGCAGTGCAGCTCATAAGCCCCGCCCCCTGGTGTCTGGCTGCAGTACAGCTCATAAGCCCCGCCCCCTGGTGTCTGGCTGCAGTACAGCTCATAAGCCCCGCCCACAACTGTTCAGTTCTCTAATCGGTTTGGTTTTAATCAGTTATTGATGCTGTGAAGGGGGGCGTGGTTTCATGATTGACAGCTAAAGTGGGCGGGACCTCAATACCACAGCTCCATGTTGCTTAATTATGAAATCTTGTGTCTGTCGGACTCTCACCCGGCTGCTTCACACTAAAAACCGTGTATCTGTGCAGGAAACAGACTCCTGAAGCAGCAGAGCGCAGATCGCTGCTGTTCTTCCAACCTGATCCATAAGAATAACAGCAGCGTGGGACTGTTGACCCAGCGCTGCGACGCCTGGAATCGCTCTGACAAACACACACATTCCTCAGCGTGTGCGTGTGTGTGTGTAAGTGTATAAGACAGATCGGGACTGACTGTATTTAGTTTCTTTTCCCACAAATGAGGATTAAGAGGCCGATCGGGAGTTTTGACTCATTTCAGATGAAGTCACATTAAAGTTAATTCTGTGTTGCTGCACACTTTGGTCTCACATTGTGAGGACCAGCACAAAGCTGTCTGCTGTTTGAGGAAGACCAAAGTGGCAGTAGATGTACTGATTGTAAACAGAGAAGGCCGACACCAGGGGGCGGGGCTTATGAGCTGCATTGCAACCAGACACCAGGGGGCGATCCTCATGTTTTAGCTTCACCTTGACTCATTTTATTACCTTTATGGTCTAAAAACACAAGTGAAAACACCAACACTGAAGGTAGACTGATGCACTGACTGTATTTTGCCTCTGCTTTGTACAAACACACATTTTAAACTAAAATATTAATGTTTTGTGTCATTTTAACGTTAAACGAGACTAAAGTTAACGACACATGCTGCAGCTTCTCAGAAGAACCAAACCTTGACTGATCTTTGTCTCCAGATTGGTTTGGACTTCACGCCGTGGTGTGCTCCCACTCAGCAGGACCGAGACGACCAGATGAACGTGTTCGTCAAACAGCTCGACGTCGCCAAAGAGCTGGACCTGCCTGTGTGAGTGCAGAAGATTATTTTTACTGTACGCTAACATTCAGCTAATGTTAACCTTGTTCACCACATTATGTGCCCTATGTTACGCTCGACCTTTCGGCAGAGACAGAGAAGTCCCGACTGTGACACCCCCCATATCACTTCCTGTCTCACGTCTTGTCTCGGTTATCAAACACACAGAACATGTGCGTCTCGCCTGCTACATACATCCTGTTTTTGTATGTTTGAACTGCGTAGGAGTAACTGAACGACACAAAGGAGCCCTGCACACATGATGTCTGCCTTCCTTGTTTCTTTGGAGTCCTCATTGCATTTCTTGCAAGATTAAAGCTCGGCTGGTCGACTTGTTTATGAAATGTAAGCGATTTCCGCCACAGTGAGCAGCTCAGCCGCGGCCACTCGAGTCCAGAATGACAACATTGCTCTTATCGCTTTGTACCTGGGCCCTCTTCATTTGCTAAAGGAGCAGCTGGGGACTGGTTTGCATGGCGTCACGTGATTAGAGGTGAAGTGAAGCGAGTCATATCTTCTCCCTGAGATTTGCATGAGCGGTGACAGGAACCAGGAAAAGCTGCGTCATGAGACAGTGACACTCCACAGAAAAGCCGAGTTCACAGCGAACGTCCACTTTAAATTCTCTCAGCTAAATAACTGTGACGTTGGTGATGATGACTCTTCTTACTTCCTGTTGTCTGCACAGGAACGTCCACTCGCGGTCAGCTGCTAAGGTCACCATAGCGACCATGAGAGAGGAAGGTGGGTGTCTCCCGGTCTCCGTGCTGCCGTGTGTTTATTTACTCCTGCACGTCTGCAAGAACATTTCTCGTTTTCAGGCATCAGTCGAGCTCTGCTTCACAACTTTGCCGGGAAGCCGTCCGCAGCTCTGGAGGGCGTGAAGGCCGGTTACCTGTTCTCCTTCCCACCTGCTGCCTGCAGGAACCAGCAGGTAGGCGTGAGGTCACACAGGTGCTGCATTTAACAAACCCACGGCTGCGAGATGAATCGAATTTTGTTTTTCTGTTGAAACGATTATTGTGCTTCATTCTTTTTGCGATAACGCTTTTGTTTTCTCCTCTGTTATAAATCCAGCGCACCCTTTTCCCGCACACTGGTGCTCTTTTGCTCAAAACACAACATTTTCTCCTTTTATAGCAAATAAAAACAACATTATACATCATCCTTGTTTACTAAATACATCCTTACATTAATAAATATGATCTTTATTACCAAAATCACCTGTGCAATAGAAAAAAGTTCAATAAAGTCATGATATTTCAGAAATCAGTGTGTAATTGTGTTAAATAATCTCAGTATTGACCAAAATAATCAGAATAGTGTCTCTTGTATTGTGGTCCATCATTAACAGAACTCCCTCCTGCCTTTGACGACCTTTGACCCCAGGAGAACAACCTGTCTGCATTTTTGCTAAATCCATAAAACTTAAACTCGAACTTTGACTCACCTGCAGTCGTATGGTGAAACATACAGACACCTGATGCTCCAAAGCCTATAAAGAACATGAGTGAACCATAACTTAGAGCCTGGTTACTGTGCTGCTTTACTGCTCAGGTGTAGAGTAGAACTAGAAGAGGTGGATATGTACTAGCATGTACTAGCAGCATGTATTTCAGTGTAGCGTCATAGTTGCGAATACTTTTGATGAAAGTGTGGTGAAAGCTTCAAAAACCAAAGCAAGAACACTCAGAATAATAAAATATAATGAATGAATGAAGTAGGACGAGGCGTGATGCGTGATGCTCTGACTTTAGTTGTGTCCGTGTTTTGTTTTTATATTTATGAGTGACAAAGTTCATTTGAATGCACAGAGAGACAAACTGATCCAGCAGATCCCTCTGGAGCACATCTGCCTGGAAACCGACTCTCCTGCGCTGGGACTCGACAAACATGTGCGTTTCAAATCATTAGGATTCGGTGCAACACAGCAGACGTTTTTTTTAAAATAATTGAATCTTTTCCCACGTTTTTCTGTCCCCCAGGTGAGGAATGAGCCCAGCAACATCGTCCTGTCCTGCCAGCACATCGCTAAAGTCAAAGGTCTGTCGCCACAAACCGTTCGGCTCGTCGCTGCACAAAATGCGTACAGACTTTTCCCCAAAGCTAACAGAGGCTAACGCTAGCGCACAGGAGTTTCTGAAAGGGTTAGGTTTGCAAAGAAGCAAAGGGTGCTGGTTTCGTTTCAGAGTACGCAGCGTGGGGCTGTGAACAGCAGCGCTTCAACTCCATTCACTGACAATGAAGCAATGATAGCGATCAGCGCTAACGTCACTGACGCTGTTGCTTTTCCTGTGAGTGCTCTGAAATAAAAGTCCAAGTCGCGTCTCATTAGTTGTTTTTAATGTGAAGCAGGAGATGTTTTGCAGACAGTCACCACCAACGTCCAGCTCTGCTCCTGCCCTGTGCAGTCTGTGCAGTGTTGATAAGCTAAGGTTAGCTCAGCTAGCTCGGTTGCTAGCTGTGAATTTAAAGGTGTGATTTAAAGTGTCAATGTCCTGTTTGACTGGATTAAACTTTAATATTCTTCCTGTTTTATGTTTGCCTGCTTCATTTTGTCATGTGTAAATGGACGGGAGTGATTGACACGTCTTTTAGCTGCGGGGGTTTAAATATTAGAGTATTTACCGCTAAACAGACACACGTCTGCTTATCTTAGCATGCATCTAGCATGCTAAGAAGCATTTTAATGTACAATGCTAATGATAGCTTGTTAGCATGCTATGATGGCACTTAGCTCAGTGTAAAGGTGAAACTCAGCAGCGCTGCACAAGTGGACGTTCAGACTTTTCTAGTGAGCAGCTGCTAAATGTCAGGGCAGGTTTCCATGCCAACACACACACACACACACACACACACACACACACTAGTTAACACTTGGAGACAGGCAGAAACGGACAAAGATCGACACTTAGAGAGTATTAATGTGAATGATCCAGTGACTTTATGTTGCACAGATGAATGAGTGACGACATCATGAAGCCTTCTGTTCCCTGTAAGTGGAACTGTAGGAGTGTGTTCAGGTCGTGTGTGTGTGTGTGTGTGTGTGTTGTATTAGCTTGCGTGGTGTTGTCAGGCTGCAGCCGTCTACACCAGGTGTGATTTATCTGCAGGAGGAGAAGAGGTGTAGGAGGTTAAACAGTGGTTTGCACTGGGTTAACAGATGCATACAGTATAGTGGCATGAACAAAGAGAATCAGAAGACTTTGAGTTTCCATGGAAACGTTAAGTTTAGAGGAACATCTCCGAACACGCCCTCTTACAGCTCTCCTCGTAGTGCCGTCTCTCTGGGAGTTTGACGGGGGGCGGCTGCTTGCTGCAGGACGTCCTGCGCTGCTGTCCGGCGGTCAGGGCGTTGAGGAGCACCGGGCTGGTCTGCAGGTGGCTCCGGTAGTGCCTCCTCTCGGTCCTCTCCCAGGACTGTCGGGGGTTCGCCTCCACCCGACACCAGGTCTCCTTCCGCAGGTTCAGCTCCAGCAGAGCCCGCTCCTCGCATCCGGACATGGCGGGTTTATCCTGTTGTTTGGGGTCTTTAAATTATCAAAAGTGGAGTCTGTTTGTGATGTGGGCGTTTCCATGACAACGGGAAACCTGAAGACCACCAAAGATCTTTTATGTTTGGAAAGATGCATCACTACAACGAGAGCTTAAAAACTCATTGGACTACAGTCTTTGTCAAAGTCCAAAATACTTTAATTCTCCCTTTTTTGGTCACTATGGCAACGCTTACTTTTGGTTTCAAATTACTTATATGTAAGTCACTGAAAAAACAAACTGTCAAATGTGACTCATACAAAATATGCCCTTACAGCCTGGAGTAGGATTTCGGGTAAACAAAGCTTGTTTTTCCCTCCTGGTTCCTGAAAACTGACAGAGTGAGACCTCCTCCCTCCCCCAACCAAAGCAACACTGAGGTCAGAGGTTATTTGAGCCTCCTGAGACAGACCTACATGCAGCAGATGGATTTCAAGTGCAAAAAGTGTCCGAGCGCAACAAAACTGGATATTTAATTGTTCTTTAACATCATGTCTGCAGGATCTATGTATAGTCTTCTGTTTGTGAAAGAACAGAATGTGTGTGATGAGTGTGAATCACCTGTGGGGTCAGACTCCTGCCTGCAGCAGAGGAGTCCCACTGGGTCAAACGATGATTAGGATTAGAGCAGATAACTGTCTGAGCATATGGACCGGCTAATTATACGGACGCATGCAGCAACTCTGCAGGCCTGAGAGGCACTTTAACACTTTGATTTAATTATTAATTTGTGTCGGAGAACAAACGAAGATAAACATTTAGGCTATAGATGAAGGTGTACAATAATAAAGGATGCCCGTGAACATAATAATAAAACATAATATCATTAATCACTTGTTAAATGCGTAATATTAATACATGCGTAAACCTAATTCTTATTATATAATTTTAATTTTTTATTATGCCCCGTGATAAACAGTAATAACATTAACTAAACAGAAAGCAGTCCAGTAATTAGACTGTATCATTATAAGAGTTTACCTCATGCAACAGTGTGTATCGCATAATCTGCACGCATAATCTGCACGCTGTGAGTTTTAACGATATTTCGCTTTACGAGCTGTTGCATCATGGGATCCCAGCCTCCACATGGCCACACGCACGCAATACAGCAGTACATGACACTACAGGCTCTACAGCTGCGCTACTATTGGCTCCTCAGCATCGGAAGGCCTCGTGTCAGCGTCGGCTGAACAAAAGATAGAGGGACCCAGAGAGACGCTCCAGACTGGCAGCATGCAGGCTGAGAGAAGGCGGGGAGGACACAGAGCACAGCGGCGTGGGTTGTAATGACCAGGGCGTGTTGAAGCGGTTATTCTGATATCTGTGTGTATTGTAGTAATTTATGACATTAAAAGCATCCGCAAGTAACCGAATGAGGAAACCGCTCTGTTGTGCGCTCTTTCGCTTCCTGCCCCGGCCCTAGCTGCCGCCTCAACACCGGCGACAAGACGGAATAAGTATCAAACGAGCATCATGGTTGCGGGCGAGCTCGTGCAGGAGCATCTGCGCGCGGATACCGGCGCACCTGACGACATCACGGTGGACAGGAAGAGTCCCGAGCCGCAGGGTGCAGCCGAGCGATGCGCGGATCAGACATACGGAGCGGAGCAGGAGGCGTGCGGCGCTCCGGAGACAGACCGGGCGCTGGAGCTGGAGAAGGAGGTGCCGGCGGATGAAAGAGAGGCGATGCTGCCGAACGGAGGAGGAGGAGGAGAGGAGGAGGGGAAGAAGCTGGAGACGAAACTGTACCCGCGCCGGTTCGCCGTGCTGGCCGTTTTCAGCCTGTACTCGCTGGTGAACGCCTTCCAGTGGATCCAGTACAGCATCATCACCAACGTGTTCACCCAGTACTACGGCGTGACCAACGACAAGGTGGACTGGCTCTCCATCGTCTACATGGTCGCCTACGTGCCGCTCATCTTCCCGGCCACCTGGCTGCTGGACCGGAAGGGTCTGCGGCTCACGGCCCTGCTTGGCGCGGGGCTCAACTGCGCCGGCGCCTGGCTCAAGTGCGCCAGCGTGAGCCCCGAGCTGTTCGGCGTCACCGTCACCGCGCAGGTCATCTGCTCCGTGGCGCAGGTGTTCATCCTCGGCCTGCCGTCGCGCATCGCCTCGGTGTGGTTTGGACCGCAGGAGGTCTCCACCGCGTGCGCCACGGCCGTGTTAGGGAACCAGGTCAGTGTGTGCACGCGAGTATGTGTGTGCGTGTGTGTGCGCGCGCCACAGATTATTGATAGACAGTCTGTTTTTTTAGGCCAACAGAAAAGAGCAACAACAGGAAGAGAAGAGTCTGAAGAAGTGAAAGTACATTACATTTATAAAATGAAACAGAGATAAATGATAAAGCAGCGGAAACAGAAGTAGAAACAGTGACTCCTCAGAAGTACAGCATAAATATAAAATAAGGTTTGTAAGAAGATATCTTACATTGCATAGACAAGCCGTCACCTGTTTGCATCAAACCTATAGCACATTTTCTTTATACTGTGGCAGTTTTTGTACAATTACATGTAAAATAATTGAAATACAGTACTTAAACGTATCGCCACAGACTCAGATGTACCTGCTGTAAGTAGGTGTGTGTTTCATTGCTACGTTCCTCCAATAAACAAGAAACAGTAGATGATAAAACAGATAACAACAACAATAGTGTTTGTAAACAATCTCTCTCTCTCTCTTTCTTTCTCTGTGTGTCTTTATGTGTCTCGTCCCCAGTTGGGAACAGCCATCGGTTTCCTGTTGCCTCCGGTTTTGGTCCCAAACACGCCCGACAACGTTGAGCTGACGGGTCGTAACATCAGCATCATGTTCTACGGCACGGCCGCTGTCTCCACGGCGCTCTTCATCCTCACCGTTATAGGTACACACACACACGCCACACACACGCACGCCGCCCTGTGTCAGGGGAGGTAGCACACATTTACTGTGCTGTGCTGCCATCTGTTCAGGTTCCACATGTGCGGCCCGGTCCACCTCAGAGTCATGTGACGTGGCCGCCGCTGCACATTAGCGCAGAGGTGTGTGTTTGTGTGTGTGTGTGTGTGTGTGTGTGGGCCGGACGTTAAACACAAGGATGGAAATATTCCAGAAATCTTCCACAGCGGGGGGGGGGTTGTGCTGCTCCTTTGATTTTTAAGCGACCAGTTCAGGATTAGGACTTGAGTTTAGGATTAAGATTAGAGCAGGATTAGGACAGACCTGTGGTTAAGGGTTAGGCTTTGATGCACATCAGCTCTGCGTTAAGGGAAAGGTGGGAGTTAGCTGTGCAGGACGGTCTTACTCTCATTAAACTGTTGTTTTAATTGCACATCAGAGAACATCATCAACGCTGTTTTAGGTTTTTTTGTCAATTTTTTATTTGACTTTATACATTTTTTATCAAATTTATTGGTGATTATCAAATATCACTCGTGCACTTCTTTGCTTACAGCTCATTTCCTACAAAAATCAGCTTTTTTGTGCTTTAATTATTAACGTGAGTACCTTTTATTGCTAAACCCAAACCTGACTTGTCCCCTGCAGTCATAAAGGACCGCCCTACCCTCCCCCCAAGTCAAGCCCAGGCTGTCCTGCCAGACTCCCCTCCCGAGGACTACTCCTACAAACAGTCCATCTTCAACCTGGCGAAGAATAAAGCCTTTGTCCTGCTGCTCGTCAGCTACGGTAAGAGCCAGACACCGCGACGAATGTGGTATCTCGAGTGTGTTTGCTTGAAGCATTTTGCGGAGTCTCAGCTCACACGACAGCAACAAGCCTCAGCTTCCTTATTACGACCAGAACATGAGTGGTTTGGTGTCGACATCAGCTGCTCATGACAGACAACGTTAACATAAACAAGATCACAAACATACAAGTACTACTAACCTTTCCATCATGTTCAGAACTAATACTTTTATCATTGTATTGAAGCTAAGAGGGTTCCTCTGCGGTCTCTCTTGTGTTTCTAGCGTGATGGCACATGTGTCACATGACTCCTCCCCGTGTGACACAGCACACGCCATCCCGCCGGCTTCCCTTTGTCTCGCTCAGCACTTTAAACGTTTTAGTTTTAACCCTGCGTGTGACGGGCCGACTCCGAGTGTCTCAGAGCGATGTAACTCGGCCAATCAGAGATGGACAGACACACGCGCACGGCAGTAACAATGACATTTAGAGACATAATGCATGCAGCAAACTCTGTGTGTGTGTGTGTGTTTTATCAAAAATCACTAAAATTCAATTCTAGGTTTAATGGATTCAGTTAACGCACGAGACAGAGCAGCTGAAACTAACCACACACACTCTTCTCCCGCCTGTGTGTGTGTGTGTGTGTGTGTCTGCAGGTATCATGACTGGCTCCTTCTACTCGGTCTCCACACTTCTCAACCAGATGATCATGACCTGCTACGAGGTAAAAACAGCACACACAGCTCGAAGTTCGGAGTGAAAACAAACAGTTTGACATGGATTTTAAGTAAGGACGCGCGTTGTAACTCTTATTTGTATCAATGACTGGGTGATGATCGCTGATCAGACCATGCCCGGCAAAGTCAAGGTCCATTTATGAGCTTTCAGCTGCTTCTCGCCGTCTCCCTGCTTGGTTTTTAGCCACAGAGGGTGGATTAAGGGACAATGATGATGATGATAGCTCTGATGCTTTGCTTTAAAGGTTGCTTTAGTCCAGAGTGAATATCCTGGCAGCTCCTCAATGAATTACATTGAAATCTGCACCAGATGTTCACGGTCTGCAGCTGGTTAACGCCCTGACTTTCTCTCTAGCACCGCCTACAGCTTTGATTCCCCACTTGTACAATACTTAAGTTAAAAAACTAAAGACAGAATCCTTGTTAGCCTGCAGCTATACACAGTTATGCTAACATAGCATTCTAAGCTGATATTAGCTTGCTATCATGCTAAAAGGGCCGTCGCTGCAGTGGAAAGAAATGCAATTTTTTTGGAAATTGGTGCAACGTGATGAGAGAAAACTACGATTTTGCACAACAGGCAAAAAATGAAACCCCAAAAAACAAAAACACCCAGAATGCACTGCACCACCAACCGTTCCACCGTTCAGGGCAGCTGTAGACCAGCAGCTCTGGTTGGAAATTGGCAAAGTTGGTCAACATTTCCAGTTTGGCAGCCAATATATGATTGAAATATCCAAAGTTATGATCTATAAAACAAAAACAGTGACAAGTCTGCTATGAATTATGTTAAAACTGTACCCAGCAGCGCCCTCTGTTGGCCAAAACGAGCACAACGTGACTGAGATGTTAGCTGGTAGCTAACGCTGCGCGGCTCCTCTTGTTGAGTACTTATTACTTTAATATTAGCATGTTAATCTGGTTACAGCTCATACACCCACATTCATTATTAACATGCACATTACAAGCTGCTTTTATAATGTTTGTTTTTGTCTTTTCCACACAACATAAATAACAAACAACATGTTAATTAACAGACAACGTAATGCTGGAACGATCTGTATCTGAAGATCTTCTCTTAATCCAGACACCAACGTTTCTAATTTACAATATATTTGCATTAATTAGCTTTTTATCCCCATTCATGAATGAGCTTTGCATAAAACCCAGCTGATGGAGGGAAAGAAGAAGAGAGAGAGGGAGGGATACTGAGAAAGAGGAACAGAGAAACTGAGCTTATTGTCTGAGTTCGTTAGCGGTTTTCACGCATGCCTGCTGCCCACCATAACACTGTCAGCACACACACACACACACACACATAGCAGGAGAAGCAAAATGATGGAGAGAAAGACTGATTCATTCACTCTGATCCATTCTCTCTCACACACACCGACAGAAAGACTGACGCTCACTCAGTTCCTGCTTTTCTTAGAAATACACAGCTCCATCACACACACCCACACACACACACACACACCCACACACACACCGAGATGTGTTCACCTTTGCATGAACTTATAAAACTCTTTGCACTGTCAGATGACTTAACATCTCTCCCCCCTTCAGAAACACTGTAAATCCCTGACTCCCCCTTGACCAGCGCCCCTCACCCGCCAACACACACGTACAGAACATGTGACAGGCTCATAGTCCACCTGTGAAGGCAAACCTTCATGTTTCTGTTCAGATTTAATTAATTTAAAGGAGCTTTGGGACTTTGAGACTGATTTAAGAGGGATGGATTCACCAGTCCAGTGATTTTGGGCGACTGATATGCTGAAAACAGAGCTCCTCTCTGTGACTGTGCAGCGATTCAAGCAGCCATGTGACTCATGCTAGTCATATAAAAGTCATATAATCCTGAGAAGCTTCTTTCTTGAATAACTTGATTAAAGCGACACCAATACATTATCTTATCTCCTGTCCTCGTCCTCAGAACCAGGAGCTGAATGCTGGGAGAATCGGTTTGACTCTGGTTGTAGCTGGAATGGTCGGCTCCATCCTCTGTGGCCTCTGGCTGGACCACACAAAGACATACAAGTAGGCAACACACACACACACACACACACACTTGCTGAATTTGCTAAACATGGTGTTGTTAAAGGTGTTCTGTGTTACTGTACACGGCCAAAAGTATGCAGACACTCACAGATCAGACCCCTGGCTGCTAAACCAGCTGATCCCAAAGGTCCAGTCCAGGACCAGTCATGCTCTCTGACAATCCTGGGAAGGGAGTCTGCCTGGGAATCCTGGGAAATCTCTTTATGGACTGTGCACAGTGGCAGTGTCAAGTTGAAACAGGAACAGGTCTTTGACTGTTTAAAGCAGGTATTGTCTGATCATTGTTTGCCTGGAGGGTTGACAACAGAGTCAGGCAGGCGTGTCTGCATACTCCTGGTACGGTGTATAGTCTGGGGGAATAAAAGCGAGGGCAGATGCAGTAAAATGAAACCTGAGACCTGAATCCCGACCTTGCCCAAACCTGTCGGGTTGGTTCCAGTTCTCCATGGTTTCACAAACAGGAGGAGAATGAACCAGGGTGAGGGACAGAATTTATCATCTGCTTTGCATCTTTGCGCTGCTGATTTTACAGGATGACGACCCTGATCGTGTACAGCCTGTCGTTTCTGGGCATGGTGGTCTTCACCTTCACTCTGGATCTCAACAACATCTACCTGGTCTTCTTCACTGCTGGAGTTCTGGGGTATGACAGCAGGCCTTAGTCACGTGTTACAGACACTCACACTCACACAAAATACCACATTTTGCCATAAAGTGTGCTGTAGGTGCTTCACGCTATTCTGTTATATTATGCACAGAAATACACACATTTATTTAATCTGATACATTTAAAGTAGAAGAGTTTCAACTGATATGCTAAATGGATATTTTATCAAAGAAAACACGTAATACAACATGTGAGCAACATGTGACTGAAACTGTCAGTACAGCCCTGAGGCACCTCTGTTAAACGGCATTAAATACATGCACATGTGGCGTGTTCACCTGGCGTGCACGCATGTTAAACAGCTACTTTATCTTTCCAGGCAAAGTCATATAATCCCAGTGTTGGGCGGGCGGGTGGGTAGGGGCTTAATTTCCCCTGACATGTTCCACGTCACCTTGTAAAACATCTCCTGTTATGTCAGAGGGCTCATAAAGTCAAACGACTCTGCACAGTCTCCATAACATGTTCCCTCCCTCACACTTGACATCTATAACAGTACTGACCTTCTCACGGAGATCCCTGCAGCACCAGTATGCTCAGGCAGTGAATTTCATATCTACAGAAAATAAACAGAATAACTGATGAATTTTAGAATTAATTCATTTACATTTCCTATTTTAATCCAGTTTACATGTTTAAAACTAATTTACTTAACAAAATCAGATGATTTAAATGCATAAACGAGCTTGAACAAGGCGTGAAGTGTGTGTATCAGTGGAAACAGAAGGGTAAGTTGTGCATCACGGAGTAGACGGCGTACGGGGTGCTGTAAGGTCCATAAAAGAGCAAGAGCCGGTCCTACAGTGTTCCCTAAACCGGGTACAACAAATACTCAGTTCTATACTATATTGCAGCCTGGATAGTCTACAGATTAGAGTCACCTTCATGATCAAAGTGACATCAGTAAGAGGATCATAGAGACACACTCACACCCACAGTATTCCTATAATCTATAAACTATATACAACAAATATTCAATTATACTGTATATTTTAACCTATATATGATAATAAAATATAGATTACCTTCATGATCAAAGTGACCAGTAGCAATGTGTTGTTTGTGGAATAGCGAGAGGATCATAGAGACACACTGCTACCTGCAGTATTCCTTTAACAATCTATAAAATATATACAACAAATTCTATAAACTATATGCAACAAATACTCAACAATGATAAAATATAGATTATTTATTATGATTATTATGACTGATTATGATCAAAGTCACAAGTAGCAAGGTGTTGTTGTAGAATAGCAAGAGGATCATAGAGACACACTGCTGCCCACAGTATTCCTATAATATTCTTTAAACTATATAAAACAAATACTCAATTCTGCTCTATATTTTAGCTTATATATGATGATAAAATACAGATTACCTTCATGATCAACATGATAAGGAGCAATATGTAGAAGAGTGATAGGATCATAGAGACACACTGCTGCCTGCCTGTTCCTATAATATTCCCAAAAATCTAAATCGCCATCTCTGCTGTAATAAATGAACAAATAACAAAATAATAAAGTAAGTATATTAAGTGACTTCTGATTTATTTAAAGACATGTTTAAATCAATATATATATTTTATGAACTATTTAAGATGTAAAAGAAGATAACATGAAAATAAACAAGTAAACAATAACAATAAAAGAAGGCAGCTCTGAATAAACAGCTTGATAACTAAAGCAACTAAATGGATTCTTGTTTTTGGTATTGCTCAACTCATATGTTATTATAGATTCAATGGTTTTCTATAGGGAGAAGCAGGGAGCCCAGAATGACTCAGTCCACAGTTCAGCATCCTCACAGGTCGTTTTATCTTTGATCACAGAGCTGCTGCTGCAGTTTTACCCTCACAAGCGCACAACGCTGCTTTCAAAACAAACTGTGTGGATGCTGAGTGTGTTGTGGGTTTAAACACACCTGCTGCAGGCATGAAGCAGGCCCTGTGCAGATGTTTACACCTCAAAATCCTGACTAACGTTATTTAATTTCTATTTATTTGTAAGTGGTGTGTGTGTGTATGCTGATTGCAGCAGTATAGATCTGAATAAAAGGATCAACTAGAGTCTGACGTCTGTGTCTCAGGTTCTTCATGACGGGTTACCTGCCTCTGGGCTTTGAGTTTGGGGTGGAGATCACCTACCCAGAGTCTGAGGGCACATCGTCGGGACTCCTCAATGCTTTTGCACAGGTATCACAGACTTCCTCTGCAGTGTCCTAAACGTGCTGCATGTTTCCCATGAATGAATCATTAAATCACATTAAACACTGTCTGATCTTTCCTTCACCAGGTTTGTGATTTGTAATGTTTGCTCCCTTCTGTGTGTGTTTGCGTGTGTGTTTGTGCAGATATTTGGGATTATTTTCACTCTGATTCAGGGCAAACTGACCACAGACCACAGTCCGCTGGTTGGAAATCTCTTCCTGTGCGCCTGGATCTTCCTGGGGATATTGCTCACTGGTATGAAATGTGTGTGTGTGTGTGTGTGTTAAGACAAATTAAAAGTTTGTGTTATGGTTAAGGTCTGGCATTTCATTGTGATTGTTATGACTAAGGTAAAGCACTAGGGAATATACTACGTCAATGGATTGTCCCCATTTGGATAGTCAAACACCCGGGATCTGTGTATGTGTGTGTGTTTTTACCCTTGCCTTACTATCTTTGTGGGGCCCCAGAAGCCTGTTGTACTCACGGGTTTTGACAGATTTGTGGGGACCTGGCATGTTTAGATGCCTCTGAGAGTCAAGGCTTGTTTTAAGTGTTATGGTTGTGATTAGGGTCAGTGTTAAGCTCTCTGCTGTGATGTTCGAGGTGCCATCGTGGCATTGACGGGTGTGTAAGAACGAGTTTTTGCATGTGTTTGTTCATTTGTGCATGTTTTAATATCTAAATGTTAAAACACATGATGTTTTACATTTCAGCCTTAATTAAGTCAGAACTGAAAAGACACAATGTCAACATGGGAGCAGACAGCAACCACCTGCAAGCTGTAAGTGACCCCAAACACACACACACACACACACAAACACACACTTCAGGTCATGTCTTACCTCTTGTGCCTAACATGTTCTTTGGCCACTTTGCATATGTCAAGGCAAACTGCAGAACGTTTTTCTGCAGCTTGAGAAAGACATTTAATTCAGAAATTGAAGAGTCGATCGATTTTGTGTGTTTGTGGACCTTCTGGACGATTGATTTTATGGAAACTGGAAAGTGTTTTAAAGAAATATCCTAAACGTACATGTCTGTCGTCCCTGTGCAGTGCCCCTTAGAGAGCACAGCATCGACTCTGAGTCTCTTTGTTCAGTGTTTTCCCTCCCACTGTCGTCCAATGTGGAGTGACCTTACAACGAGACAGATTCTTGAACCTTTCTCTGCTCCCCCTGCACACACACCCTCGTCAGCTCAGACTTTTGGACTCTAACCTTGCCCATCAGCTAATTAGCTCCATTAATTCCCGAAGGTGCCCCTGCAAATCACCCATCAGACAAACCCAGGCTGTTCAATCTATTCCTGTGTCTGAACACTTCAATCAGCCTTTCTTCCATGTTCCCACCATCCTGCTGAGTCACAGCTGAAGTGCCCTTCAGAGGAGGCAGCTCATCAGACCCATCTAGAGACGTTATAATAAAGCAGGCAGACCACAGAACAGTCCGACACATGTCCCGCCCTTTTCTCCTGAAAGCCAGTCAACTGCTTTGCAACAGCAGAACGGGTGAACAGATCTATCCAATCGTGCAAGCAGAAAGGTGCAAGCACTCTTGAGATGGGTACAAATCTGCCGGCTGCACTGAGTTTAATTGACTAAAACATGGCGTAATGAGTCTGAGAGCAGCTGAGTGATCTGGTGTGATGAGCTCACGGTGTCAAGTCTGGGTTTATCTACGTATGTGTGTTACTGCCCGGCAACAGCTGTATCCAAGGGCAGCAGGGCAGACTCCCTCCCTCCTGCCACTTGCTTTGTTTTCCTGGCCTGCTACATGAAAACATGACACACTGAGTTTCGGTGACACTTGACAACATGTCTACAACATAATCCAGTTCAAAAATCAGAAGTAAACACCAGTGACAGCCTAGCAATGGATGCATTTGCAATCTGATTCATATTTCATTAATTAGCACCAGGTTAGCGACATGACTGTCAGAACTTGTTCTGGTGATCGCCAAATTAATTATCTCTACCTTTCGCTCTTCTAGCTTCCTACCGAGTGTCCAGGCGATTGCCCTTCAAAAAAGACAACCAATGGCGTCAAGCTGGAGCCCTCAGTCAGCTTCTCCCGTGAAACATCGCTGTGACCCGGCCAAGTCCCTGGACCGTGGGACAAGTAAGAAAGGCCTCCCTGCTGCCCTGGGATACAAGTTGGCACCATAGTCTCTGTGAAGCACCCGAAGGTGCACTTGGTCTTTATTGCCAAGCATTATCTCCTCTATTATTGGAAAGCTGGAGGCTCTGGGCACCAGATAAATCTAATCAAGCACAGCCACAATCTACAGTGGATCCAAGCTAGGTGGGCGATCAAAGGTGGTCAACAGTGTTTGACTCCTTTAAAGCTCCTCTGCAGAAGGATCCAGATCCCTCATGCTCCCAAACACTTGAAGAAGAATCCCCTCCAGTTGACAGGACTTTATGGAAAGGTTGCTGTGGGTTGGTATAAAAAGTATGCAAGCAATGCAGACATGCAGAAGAATCTCAGCAGCACTTTATTTGCATTGAAGGTGAAGCATGGCGCTCCTACCTTGGTTACTGTATGTAAATCTGGTTTAAAAGGAAAACAAGCTTCCAACTCCTGGATCACAGTCTCACAGTTCGCGGTAGCTAAAACAAAATACTCGGTGGGCTATGGCAGGAGGTTTTCCAAGTCTTTGGGTGTACTGCAGCCACTGCCCACTGCACAGGGCCAACAATTCCTGAGTTTACTTGAATTATCCTTTCACACTCTGGACTAAAATTGTAAAAAAAAAACAAACCACTGTAAATGTTGTTGATATTGCTTCTTTTGATTTCTAATCTACACGCGACACTGGTTATGTCTAAAATCGGTTTCGAAGGTGCTTCGGATAGCTATTGTCGGCGTGCATCATGTAGACCTTTTGAAGTGCTGCATGGATGTTAGACGGGCCAAGACGAGTTTGCACGGTTGGTCTTAATCTGCAAAATAACAGGTGGAAACAGATGATACGACAGGAAGTTCTTGAGGGTCTGAAGTTTACATACTTATGAATGTCCGGTTCCATTAGTAGTTGGAGTTGTGACTGACTGCTCCTACCTGGTCCAACAGAAAGAAAGTTCTGCAAACCTTGATCGAGGCAAACGTTTAGAAGGATTGTATTTAGCTTTGTTAGTGATGCTACTCTGAGAGCTGTCCCCTCTTCCTTCCTGGAAGTCACTGAACTGAAGGGACCCCAAAGTAACTGACAACAAGAATCAAAACACTATGCGTGTAATTTACGTAAAGGTTGAAGATGTTGAGTTGTTTAAGAAATTGCTGATGTCTTTCACCGTTCACAATCTTTTCTGAAGACCAAATCAAAGTCAGAGGCTACAGGCTTTCTTTTGACGATACCTTCATTTGTCCCTAGTAGGGTCAAAAGAAAATTCAGACATTAGAGAAATCACTTGATGCACTGGTAAACCACAACATATACTGTTTGAGGTGTGATCAAAGGTTCAGAGACAGAGTTCACGACAAGCAAAAATCATACCTGACTGATCCCAGTCGAAGTGTCGAGGTAGTCCCCTTGTTGGACGATACACTGATCTGTGCGCTGCTGCTCCGAGACCGAGACCTCGGCTGGAGCTCATCCACCTTCAGATGAAGTGTCACTTCGGACGGGAGGAGAAGTTGCCATTGATAAATCAAAGCAAGAAGGGCCTGTGAGGAGCGATGATTGCATTGGTCCAAGAGTGGGTTCCTTGTCACAGTCGAGGATTTGTTTCAGGTTGATTGGGCTGATATCCTCCATCAGGCGCCTCACAACAATGCAGCAGAACTCAACAATACGATTATTGATGAGAGCAATGAGCAGGCTCTTGGTGGTGACCGCTGACCTGACGCCCCATCTTCTGTCTTGTCTTGTGTCTTGAGCTGAACATCTGATCTGTGGCTCCACTGACCTGTCCCCTGTCCTCTGCTGCCATTTATTATCATTATCGTACTGCTAACAGCAGCCATAGTTAGGACTCTGTTGCTCTACGATTCTGTCAGTTTCATCTGCCCAAGGTTTCTGTCTGTTAAAGGAAGTTTTTCCTTGCCACTGTCGCCAAGTGCTTGCTCATGGTGGAACTGTTGGGTGTAATTAATAGTAACGAGTGTGGTCTAGACCCGCTCTGTTTGTAAAGTGCCCTGAGATGACTTTTGTTGTGAATTGGCACTATATAAATAAAACTGAATTGATTTGAATTGTGGGTTCTGCCATTGTGAAGGCTACTGTTTTGTCTGGCCATGAACCGCCACGGACAGATCTAAATGTTTGAGGCCCATTGTGACAAATGCACAAATGCTCGTCTGCAAGTCATGAAAACACGTGTAACACGAGCCCCAGTGATGCTCTCTTGATGTAACTTGGTGTATTGACTCACAACAGTGATTGTTCACACCTGCTGCATGTGGACTACTGTGCTGTGCTGCGTTCAGGAACAGTCCTGTAACTCTTTGGTCACACCGTACAGAATACCGGGCTGGCCTCCTGACAGTTCAGCCGTGCTGCAGTGTTTTCCTGTTTTACACAGTGGACCAAACAGAATGTGAACTGAGTTCAGTGCACAAAACGAAACAGACGCACAACTTCAAGTTTTATACTCCAATGCACGATGTCAGATGTGCTTTTTAATGGTGACTCCTGTTATCACACAGAGAATCTGCATGTCTGAGTCTGTGAGATGTGGAGACAGAAGGGAGGTTAGCGCCATCTTGTGGGTTTTCCACGTTATTAACAAAGCAGGCAGAGAAGACGGGAGAAGCACAAAGGTGTTGAATTCTTTCTGTAACAGAAAAAGATTTAATTTATTTTCAGATCTGTTCATCTCTGTTGTATAAACACTCGGCCTGTAGATGTATTTCTGGTTTTTGTAGCTTTCTTTACCCATTTATAACTGAAAATGTGCTTTTTTTAAATTAAGTGTGAATGAATGTTGCCAACTTCTACAGTTTCAAAGTGTTTATTTAGCTGTCATGTCGCTAACTTCCACATTTTGTGTCCAGGGTCTGACACCCTGTTGACACTGGATGTGTTTTTAGCTTGTTCGATGTTGATGTGACAGGGCAGAAAAGACTTTTTTTAAGCTTAAAGTCAAAATTCAAAGCTTTTTAAAGATAAAACCCGTTAAACAAACAGGTTTATCTTTGCTTAAAATATATAATTGTTCAATAAATAACTGAATTAATTCGTGACATTTTAGGGAAATTACTACAAAGTTGTCACACAAGACAGAATATAAATAAAGAGAATTAAGAATGAGTGTTTACTTTAAAACATCAGCAGAGAAGAGTTTTACATATTTAACCTGTGTTTAATCTTAATTTCACTAAAAATATATTTCTTCAGTGCTTTGAACGTATTTCGGTGTTTTCTGGTTCTTAGCGACTGAAGATCTGAAATCATCTCTGACATCTCTGATTTTTTTTATAGAGCACTTAAATCTTGACAAATGGTCATATTATTTATTTGCCTCGTCAGGTTTGGCTATTTATTCATCTCTGTGATTTAATTCTTTGCAAAAACCACTGAGTAAAATGATGAACGCACTGGAAAACAATGGGAATTCTACTCGCTAACACAGCTTGTATTTATAACTCCTACTTCATGTTCATATTTAAAGATTTGCATGTGTGGAAACGTCTCTTCTGTCTTTTCTGTTGTCTCCATCCTGTTTCTAACCATCTCTGTGCAACCAAAATAGATTTAGAGGTGCGACAATTCACTGTCTGGGAAACTGGCTCTGCTGTATCCTCTGATGTTTAACACTGATGTATAAATCGGTTTCTGGGTGATGTTGTCACGGTCATGGATGTCGGAGTGTCATCTGACACGTAACAAGTCTTCAGGAACGACAACAACAGAAACACAGAAAAGTCAATAATAAAAGCAGCAACCACAGTGTGTTATTGTCTTCCTGCTTCTCTTATCACTCTGAAAACATCTCTCTCTCTCTGGTTGATCAGTTGATCCACCTCCCTCTAGAGGCCGGGGCACTTGGCACCTTGCTGCCATCTCGTGGGCTGTCGAGACTTACACTGTGTACATTAAGGTCTTTGCTCCATTTAGGTCAGTGCCTTTCTGAGCTTTTGCTTAAAACCTGCAGTAGAGTTTGACTTAAAGAAGAAACTCATCTCTGTGTTGCCTCCTTAAACAATCGTGATTCATGTAAGCGTTCAAAAGCAACGACAAAACATTGAAAATAGATGAAAACCCTGCGCGTGAAGTGAAGTTAAAGTTAAATGAATAGAGCTAAAAGGCTATTGTAAAGAAAATACTCCTGTTGTGCACATTTATACATTTATATTAAGATGCAAAACAACATATAGGAAGTGATTATGATCTTATGGATGTAACCACATGGGGGCGCCCTGCAGCAGTGACACAGGTGAGAATGTGGAGGAGAACAAGGATGCTCAATGATGGGATCCTGCCATTTTAAAATCACCTAATAATTCAACTCTGGATGTGTGTGTGTGTAAATACAATAATATTTTATTCCTTCAAACAGCTCAACTTTCAGATTTAGGTCCCATAATACAGGGGTTCTTCAGATGTGGTTCAAACTCTTTACAAAACGAGTGCAGTAAACAACATTTAGCCTTAATAGATGTCAACAAGGAACTATATTTCTGTTTACAGATGGAGGAGAACGGAGGAATGGTGACTGGAGCTGATAATGATGTCCTGTTCCCTCAGTGTGTGTTGTTATCTGACCTCCAGACGCCTGTTTTCAAAGCGGCGCTGGGCTGAAATGAGCAGGACCTTGATTCATGCTTGATGCTGGTGCTTTAATGCAACATGCAGTGGAGCTGAATGTTGCACCAATGCATCAACGCGGTTAATCATTAACAACGAGCACAAATAAATCAGGTTTTGTTTTTGTATTTTTTGGTTTATGTCGAAATACATTCCCACGATCCTCAGCTGTAATCCGTTATCTAATGCTAACTAGCAGAATTAGCATGCTAACACGCTAAACCAAGATGCGTACAGTCCGTGGGAGCTGCTGGCATGGCCGAAGACATGTAATAAAGCTTTTTCTTTTGTTTTTTTAGGTTCCTCAACAAACATGTCACTTCACTTGACTGAACTGTGACCGCTGAATCATTAAAAACACAATATAATATCATAAATACACTGTTATTAAAGCATAGTTGTATATACAATATTTATAAGATTGTTTAATGGGCTTTTGAGGTTTACTGTATTTGAACTGCTCCTAATAATTTATTATTTGTTTATTTTCCCCTGATATTTGCATTTTGTTGCTATTTCTGTCTTAATGTTTCACAACTCCCATATTTAGAGGAAGTCTAATCACACCCCTAGCGTCTTAAGTGTGCCATCAGTTTCCTTAAGTCAAGTCATTTTATTTGTATCTTGAATCGTTTAAAACACTGCATTTGTTCTAATTTGAGTCGCTCTGTTCAAGATTAACATCAAAGCCTCTTAAAAGTGAATGTCTTTATTATAAATGAACTGACTTAAGTGCATTTTCTCAGAACTGTGGCAGCCGCGTGCACTCTGGAGGTGAAGTAAGCTCGGGCTTTCGACAGGGCCGGGCAGTGTTTCTGTTTCTTCACACTTTTAGCTGATTACAAAAAGGGAAATGAGGCAGTCACCCACAGATCTGCAGCAGAGGAGAGCAGCCTGCCGACAGAGAATGGACACAAAATGTCTCATCTGGACTTAATCCTTATTTTTGTGCTTCAGCTTGAAGGTAACGCTCAGGTTTCTTCTTCAGATGTCAGTTACAGTCTCACAGAATTTAGCAGCCACTGGAAATATGAGACAAACTGTAGATGAGCAAATGAGTTTTAAATGGGTTCGTCAAGGGGTAGTTCAGGCTTTTTAAAGTGTGGTCAGCAATATAAGCCACAGCAGACAGTAGTAAACACACCACCAGTTTGGAGAGGCAGCAGGTGTGCTGGTCTAAGAAGCTCCACAATACACTGCTGGGGGCAAAACCTGATTTTACCCACTTGGAATATAATATATTATTTAGTTTATTATAGTTAAAATAGTTTAACCACTTTTATCACTTTATTTATGTTCTGATAAATGGTTTTCAGCCTGTGTGTAGCTGCACTGTATTCAGAGACTGAAATAAGACGATTCTTTAATGCAGTGGTTCTCACAGAACATGTGGTCTTTCTCTCTTTGCAGCTTGCATCAGCGCAGGACCCAGTTTCATCTACAAGCGACCCGGAGAGGATGTTGCTCTGCCCTGTCGCGATGCGCTGCCCCCTGACACAACATGCTCCATCGTTACATGGCTTTACAACAGAGAACGAACTAGGACTCTTACTGAAGTTAACGCAGGAAAAGTTCTTAGCCACTCAGGCCGAGCTGACCGGCTGAGTCTGGACGCTCACTGCTCTTTGGTCGTTAACAACATCACTGCTGAGGACGCCGGTCTGTACATCTGTCGGCAGGGGAGGGACACTTCTCAGGACCTTCAAATGGTCCTGAATGTCCTGAGAAGTGAGTTTGAGTCACATGAAAACCCAGTGAACATTTCAGTCCAACACACTTCAAACTTTAAGGAAACATGCTGCAAAGCTAACCACATATACAGAAACGCTTCGCAAAGTCTAGAAGCTCAGAACTCAAATGCAACACGCACAATGTGACAGCGCTGAGCAACACCGGGTGGTGACAGTGAAACACTGGTGGACATTTACTACAATATCCAATGTTTACTGCACGAAAGCAGCCGACACAAAGAAAGCCAGACTTAACCGAACCTGCCTCGTAGTACAGTTAGCATCTTAGCTAGTGAACAAATGTGGCTCACCTTCATTTTGCTGATGTCTCTTGCGTTCGCGTTTTGGCTTTTGCATTTGAGTCAGCAAGTGTGTGTTTCTTTTTGAATTTGCAAAGCATTTCGGGTATGCACTTTGTTTTGCAGTCGCTGTGTGTTGAGCTCTCAGGGCCACTGTACTTTTATTTAACGTGTCGACTACGCCTCCACTTGCAGCAGCGTCTCCTGCACCCAACCAGTGACCAGGCATGGTGTATACCTTGTATTCTTCGTCATATTCTTTTTTCTCTTCAATTCACTTTTATCTATTTAGCAGCAAATTATTGCAGTTGTCAGATACTCTTTAGATCATTTACAGACGATGATCATGGGGATACCCCCGTTATTCAGGGAGGACAATGTCCATAAACACATGAACACACGTTTCACATGGCTCTGAATGCCTCAGCGGTTTAAGTCGACCCTTATCATGAGGGAACCATGTAGTGAGCTCTTGCTCATTCGTTCATGTATAAAGCACGAGCTCTGAATACAGCGATTGATTTCTCTGATAATAGTTTTTACTCTGAGTTAACAGTTGTCACTTGTTTTCTTCTCAGTCTCTCCATCACAGCCTGCGGATCAGAAGGAAATCATGTTGGAGTGCTCTATGTCAAGATACCCTGAGCTTGGTCCTTGTCAACTGAACAGCATCCGCTGGGTAGACGAGGCAGGAACTGAGCTGCTTGGCAAAGGTGATGAGTACGAAGTCTTCCGCCAGATGAACTGTGTATCTTTCCTCGCTGTGAAGCGTCAGAGCGGCAGCAGCAGGAGATACACCTGCCAGTTTGTTGAGAGAAATACTGTGCTGATTCAGGCGGACTACACACCTGCCTCCGTTGGTGGGATGGCTGAGGATCATGCAGATGAGTCGAACTCAGGTGAAGAGTTTCATAATATAGAAATGTTTCTGTCACACCTGCTGGTTTGTTGATCTTAACTGATTGGTTACCATGGTAATGAGTGTTAGGACCTGATCCACACAAATAGTACACAGACTCTCCTGGATGTACGATAACCTTAATCTGTCTTAAGTTTCACTTTCACTGTCATAACTAACGAACAGAGGGAACCTATCCCAGCAGAAACTGGGTCTGTTATCTTCATCCACTCTCTTTTGTTCTTTCTGAGTGAGTGTTTGGTTACTTCCTGTTTTATTTTGAAGAGTGACTTCCTCCTGTGTCTTTTTTGAATCTTGAATTGGTTGTACCTCTTCGTTCGCCTTCCCTCTTTAGAGCATACATGTTGTGTCATTGCCTTTATTCTCTGTTGCAGCATCATTGCTCATACGTCTTTGTTCCTTCGTAGCCCCGAGAGGTTTTCCCTGTGTTACCTTGTGTCTCTGCATTTATGGTTTTTACCGTTTTGCTGTTTTGTTTGAGTATATAGAAAAAGTCACACGGTTACGATGTCATTTAGCTTGATTAGGTGAGAAAACTAGCATTGGTTGCCAGGTAACAGATGTAAAAGTCGCACATGCTGAATTGAGTTATTTAGGAGTTCTTAACCTGAGATAAGAACAGAACAACAGATTCCATTTTAACTTGGATGGGATGGAAAGTTTCTGTAAATGGCCCAGATGGAGACTAAACACCTGTCTTCACACGTGGGATAAAAGACGAACAGCCAGAAATTAGGATCAGGTGAAAATCAAAGGTCGTGTATTTCACATACTTTCAGTTTTTTGGCTTACAGTCGCCCTCTCGCCACAGATCTCTCTCCCACTCAGATCTACATCATCATCGGCGTGGTGGTCGGCGCAGTGGCACTGATGGTCGTCATCGCTGCTGTTCTCATCAAATACAGGAAGAAAGCCAAAGTGACAGAGGGTCAGTGAAGTATTCGTATTAGCTATGTACAATATGAGTTAAATGTTAAAGTTTTATAGTAAATTGTCATTAGGATGGTTTTCTTATTTCTGTTCTGGTTCTCTGACTCAAATACAGATTGACTGGTGATCGCTTAACTTGATTATACAGAAGTCAAATAATGACCTTGTTTAAAATTTGTCCATTACATGTTACAAGATTTCTATTATTCTCATTAAAAATAAGTTTAAGCTGCTGTTACGTCAATGCCATTGTGAGAATTAACTTTGCATCACTGTTGCTAATGGTTACCTGCAGTTTAATGCACCTCGCATCAGTAATAAAGCAAATAGTCTACACACTGCAGATTTTTTTTAAATGTAAAGACAGAAATAATATAAATGTGGGCCTTGTTCCAGCTTTAATGTGATCTTATGACAAACAACAAAACACAGGAACAAAACCTCAAAAAAAAGGTAATTATTAAACATTTTGAATAAAACATGTTTGGACATGTTTGAGATGACCCCACTTCAATGGTCTCCTGCTTAAAGGCTTAAAGATAATGTGTATTAATGTACATAATGATGATAACTGATGACTTCTATTTGAAATGTTATCTTTTGTTGCAGATGTTCAAAAACTAGCTCAACACCTGGTGAGTAAAACGTATCGAGATGCAATAATGTTTGCATGTTCTTCTAATTACCATGGACATTTGGTTAATTAGGATTTTAGACGAAGCCTTGAGGCAGCAAATCATCAGCGGCTCACTCTTCTTTGGCCTCTGATGCAGGAAAACTAAGCCAAATTCCTCCGTTCTCCTCCATCTGTAATCTGGATTTATCAGTTAAAATGTACTCGGTGCACTTGGCAGAATATTTGCTCCCTTTTTAATCCACAAATTTATGTTTAGTTTGCAGTGATTAGTGATTGGTGATCATGTTCCTAAATTACTCAAAGCATAAAACCACAACTGAGGGCATTTAATGATGTTAGACGAATGCTGGTGCATGTAAAGTAACAAAAAACATAAAATCCCAAATCACAGTGATTTATACTCATGCTCACTGCTGCCACTAGTGGCCAGACGCTATATTGCAGCACCACCAATGAAGAACGTCAGTTTGTCTCCACTGTCAAAGCAACTTTTAACTTAACACTTAGTTTGTACTTGTCTTGACATGCACATAAGGCTGAGAAACACTGCCACGTGTGCTAAATGCAGGCAAACAGAGTCCAGTTCCTGTTTGTGTTTCATAAACCTCTGTGTTTGCACTCAGGATGATCCGGAGAGCTGTGTGACCTACATTACTGTTAGCTATGCCAATCAGCGACCAGCTCCTGAGGTGAGTGACCTGAAACTCCTGGATTTATACAGCTGTTTCGGCTTAAACCTAAATTTGTAATGCACATAGTTACGTTATGTATTTTATAAATGCGGTGTTGACGTGTTATTATATGTCCAAAAGTGCATCTTACATGTTTTTGTTGTTTTTAAATCTTAATGCTACAGACTAATATTATGTTTTAGAAACTTGTGTATGTTTGCAGCTGATTTTGTGTTCAGATGAAAATGCTGATTGTTTTTTCTTCATTTTTAGTCATTTTTATCCTAAAAAATGGTTTAGCCCAGTTTTATCTCCACATATTGATGATGACTTATTTAAGTTTTTAGAATAAATGAGAAACAATATGCATTTCAAATCATTTTCATATCAGAAACTGGATCAAAGTTGAACTTATCATATGTGAAGCTACAGTCACTCCAGTCATGCTAAGCTAACTGACCGCCCAGTAACAATAACGTAAGGTTAGCAAATGTATGGTCAGCTAACATTAGCTAACAACAGTTAGCTAACTCACTGTGGCATTAGTTGACAGATGATGCCTTCAAGTGTCCTTTAAGTTGGTTCTGCTGTTCCAACTTAATTTATTACTGTAGTGCATTATGTTTTACTTCCTGGAGATTTGTGATTAATTGTGTCCATAAATCACTTATTCTTTTTTTGCATTAAAGCTGCCATTGTTGTCAATAACTCGCTATTGACGTGGGACAGCATCACCTGTGTTTCAACGCATGAATGACATTAATGCATTGTTTATATTTTGACAGTCAAAACAACATTTTGTGAACTTCTAAATAGCCTTTCACCAACATTTATTCAGTTTTATCACCTGATATCTATTTTTAACCCCCCGTGTTGTTTCAAAAACATGGTTTTCCCAGTTCAGTGTGGAGGAACCTCACTAGCTTGCACAGAACTCTGACTTCAACCCCATTAAACACCATTTGGATGCACTCAATAGCTTATTGGTGCATAATCCTGCACTGAAATGTCCAACATATGGTGTACTGTCATTTCCAAGTCCCAGAACAGCTTTATTACAGATTCTTATATATCATTACTGACTATTACAACTACAACTAATGAGTTAACAATAAATGGATTATCTCTAGCTATTGTAGTTAATGTTGTTTGAATCCTGTAAAACATCTGTTTTGTGACCCGCAGGACAAAGAGGAGGTGGAGGTGATGTACTCTACAATTGTGGTCAAATGAGGACAACAGCAGGCGATGACCTCAGCAGCATCTGCAGCCACGTCAGCAGACCAAATGAATCGGAGGAGATGAGACTTCTTGTTGTGTTCTTAACAGAAATCAAGCAGGTATTTCTAAAATGTTGACAGTGGTTGTATTAAAAAGCACACTGATGATCCGTTACTCAGCTGGTTTATGATCTTTAAAAGACAAAACATCAGTCAGGATTAAAAATGCATAAAAAGTGTAATGTATTATTGCAATCTTTTGTTGGTCAGTTGTTTCAGTTTTACTAGATATCTCTCTAAATGTAAAATGGGTTTCTGTTTTAAATTAGGAGAAAAAATACAGTTTTCTCTCCTTCTGTGAATTTTGTGTCAACCTACCTTGGCATTTAACACTGTAATATCTTGGTTTTTTATGCTATTTTGCCAGCACATATTTTCATGTAAATATGTGTTATGTTGCACTGCTATAATATCCAGTAGAAACATTCACTTGATTCACACTTGAGACTATTTCTTCCTTATCTCATTAAAAGCAGTCAAAACTCAGAGTTTGACACTTCTTCAGCTGAGTCACTATTTTTTTGAAATGGTCACAAATGTCAGAGTGAAGAAATCTAAGCGTCCTTGAATGCATCAAGACAAGCAGCCTCGCTCAGTGCTTTGTGTAATGTAATCTCAATGTCAGTTTAATGAGAGACTAGAGACGAGAAGATGTTGACACATCTGTTTTCTTGGTGAAATTGTTTGTTGAACGTTTCTGATGTATTGCGTGTTTAGTTAGGAGCCAGTTGTGACACTTAATGATTCATTTCCTTGTGATTGGACACTCTGCTGCACCCAGCTGAGAGGCCGTGTTTTCCAAAGTCCTGCATGAAGATGTCATAACAGGCTAGAGGGTACCCCTAACTAAAGATCTTCCCAGTTGACCAGCAGCTGTTGGTTCAAAGCAGGAGTCAACTAGTTGTTGGATGTTTATATTGATATTAATAAATATTAATTTAATTTAATCTCTTCATAAAAACATGTTTGTTTGGTGGAGTTTCTAAGGCAATGATGAATCAAGATCAGAGACCAGCAGAAGAACAGAGCCAAACTTTATTTGAAGCTTTGGTTCACATCATGCAATATAAACTGTCAAAGAACACGTACGTTGGGGAGGGCGTTTAAAGCAACCTGGTTGTTTTCTTCCTCTGGTGTCCATTTCACATTACCATACAGATACGATAACGTACCACAACAAACCCTTCCTCATCTCACATGTCATGCCACCTTTTAACATGAATTTAACCCAATCTGGACTATATTCCTCAGTCAGCAAGGGTCCATCTTAGGTTCAATATATATATATAGCAATGCTTCCATGATGTTTACGTACAAATGAACCTGCTAAAAACTGGCTGCTTGATTGCTTCAAGCCTTTCCTCCCTGAAGGTCTTGGTCATAGCTGCTGTAAATAAACTCAGTGCTGGATTCACTGTTGCAAACAGGCTAATGGTCATCCAGACACCAAAACTTTGGAAAATCATTCCCCCTTAAGGTGAATCTATGTTAATTCATCATGTCAAGAAGTATTCCATGAGTATATCAGATGAACAGGTGAGCATCGGGCACAGGTAGGCAGGAATTCAAGAAGCCAATGGGAAATGAAACTAAGGTATTGTTAACATAGAGAACTTTCTCGTAATCCAGCCATTTCCTGTAATAAACCTGCATTTTCATTACAAATTGAGGATTAGCACAACTTCCTGTATGCTTGTCTTATTATCTAGAGTGTTGTTTGGTTGGGGTGTTGCAGAAATGTGCTGCAGTGTTGCAGTAATGTGCTTACTTTGGTTCTCTAAGAATGTCCTCTATCTGTACTTCATCTTTTTTTGGCTTTTCCCCACACTGGAGTCCAGACAAAACAACCCAGTCACTGCATGACAACATCTACCATGTGACCCGACATGGTTTTGAGACACTGGGGGAGAGATAGTTTCATGTTCCTCCCTGTTGCGTCAGACCCCTGGCATCATATTTCCGGTTGGTCCCATCAGAGGAAGTAGCTCGAAAACAACTACCTCTTTATAATAAAACACCATAAAACACTAAAAGTTTTTATTTATTTTGAAACAGTACTTAATTGGTCTTGTTTCAGGTCACTTTACTTCTTCCTGTGTTTGATTTGCTTAGCTGTTCCACCTGTTTCTCCTCCCCTTTAGAGTTTCAAGTGTTTATTACACGTCTTCCCTTTGTTTCGCACCACTCCATCTTTGTACCTTGTGCCCCAGGGTCCAATTTGTGTTTCCTCGTGTGCATCTTTGGCTTTGACTGCCTGCAGGATTTGTTTACCTGTGTTTTGGACTTCTTAAATCCTTTGGACTGTTTCTGCTTTGCTTCTGGTGTCTGCATTCAGTTCCAGTCCTGTGTTGGTGCCTGGTTCCTGGTGCCAAAAGCAAGAGAGGATGTTCAACCTCTGTGTTCTTCAAATATCATACTTTTAATACTGGTAACTGTAAAAGCAGCACACCCCAGAGACTCAAAATGGACTTTGATTTGCATCCGATTTACATTTTGGGGCTGCTGGATGACTCTGGTCTCTACACTTCTTGGCGTTCATGCTACTGTCATGTCTCATCCTTAAATTAGGTATTTTTTCTGCTTTCTGACTTGTGTTTCCTGCCATCCCTCCTGTGTTTTATCTGTCTCCACCTTAATATGTTGCACCTGTGTTGCATTATCTGCCCTTCCTTCCTTGTGTATATATATTGTCTTTCTTCCCTGCCTTCTGTGAAGGTTCGTCTTCACCCCTTGTGTCAACTGTACCAGCAGTGTCCTCCTTGCAAGTTCCTACTGCGTTGTTACCAAACTCATCATTTTTTAATCTGTTTTTGCCTGACAAATTTGCACCTTTGCCTTTAGTGACTGACCTCCTGTGTATTGAACCTGCTTGCTTCATTGATAGACTTTGTGTTTTGTATCTGCGTGTCTGGGCACTGCTTTTGGTTCCTGCCCTGGTTCCTGTCTGGATTGCTACCTTGAGTTTTACCAACAAAGACCAGTCATCAGTCATTATTTTTACAAAGACTGGCTGTCTGTGTTCACAAGTGATTTGAATCCTGCCTGATGTTCAGCTAAAGGACAGAAAAAACGTATTAAATTATTAAGTCTAGAATCGAAAGTGAACAATCGTTCATGCTAATAATTTTGTATACACTATATTGTCATTTAGGACTCAACAGAATAAATGTTTTATTTGTACAGACAACTTTATTATTATAGTATTTCTTCAACATTAGAATCCCAGATATGCTAAAGCAGGATTGAGTAAACAAAACCTCGTATCAATAGATATAGATAAATCTATAATCGTATTTATAGATTTATTAGACGCAGAAAAGCTTTTTTGACCTGATGTAGGAAGACAATGAATCTCTGGTCCTAGCATCAACTACAACACACAGATGGTTGGACAAGAGCTCTGTTTTTCACATCCTTACCATGTCCTTGATGTAATTCATGCACAATTAGCATTTGATCTCTATCGCCAAACTCTTCAGAGTAGTTGACAAGTGCCTCCTTCACCGTCTGGTATCCTGCCAGGACCAACCATGAGTTGTAGGGTCTTTTAAGATCCAGTTGCAGCAGGTTACCAAGTAGAGGAAGTGGTCTGAGTCCTGGAGGCTCGAGGCCCGATGTAAGTTTCCCTCAAGAAGATTTCGCACTTTGAGTGTTTTAGTAAAGGGGCAAGTGTTTTATGGCTTCTGTGCAGAAATGGGCACAACCCATAGGGCATCATGAGGCACTGTATCTTTATCTGAACTTAGAGAAATTGTTTACAATCCTACCACATTTGGCTGTATGATGATGTATTTGGCTCACTTTCAAAAAAAGTAAATCAGTGACAATCAGTGATCATATATGGTATTCGGTCATGTTAATGGTTCAACACATTCCCACCTCACCCTACTTCAAAAAAAAAAAAACCTAGACAATTACTTGAAACAAAGTGCCCTGACCTAAAGGCACTTGCTGTTATTGAACTTCTGTCATGGTTCTGAGTTTCTGTTTTGGGTACTTCCTGTTTTATTTTGTAAGACTGCTTCCTGATTTGTCTTTACTTGCGTGTTTTCATTATCAAGTGTGTCTGATTTGATCATTTGTTTTACCAGTGTCCTTCTGGCCTTCCCTCCACGTTGTGTACATATAAGGCAGTATCTCCGGTTCGCCACTAGATGACGCTGTTGTTTTGTGCAGCAGCTAAATATCCAGCACTTTGTCGTTTTGCCCCCGCGGGATACCGTAGTATTTCATGTATCACACGTAGGGCGCCATGTTTGCTTTAGTTCATCTTCGTAACCCGTAAGTTAAGCACGGTAAATGGCGCGCTACATTTTTTTTTTTTTTAGAAAAAGAATAACTAGCAAAACACATAACTACAACCACCCACACAATTATTTAGTTAAAATGTGGTGTGTTAGGTTGCGATGCTACAGTTCGGTGTCGGCCGTTAGTGGCCGTTGAGTTTGCTAATTAGCCATGTACAGGATGGACACTTGCCAAGTAAAAATGGCGCAGGGTGATGGTTTTGTTTTTGTATTTGTATTGTGTTTATTACGCTGTAATTAATTTGAGTGTACAGTGACCTGTATTTTTACTATCTTTATTTAGGGACATATCTCAGTTGGATTTAACATTATTTTTTACACAATCAGCTTTGTGAAATGGGTGTGGATGGGGCATGAAAGTTGATGCTGATATAAAACTAATATTAATGGTGAAAACAATACAGCAACAGCTTGGCTATGTAAAAATACAAAAACAAAGAGGAGCTCCAAAAGCCCAGGATATACAGAAGAGGCTCAATGTGGTGAAAATGACTTACCCAGAAACACAAGATAAAAGTAAATTAAATTAACTCATCAAGATGAAATTCACAGACGTTATGATCTTTAAGGCCTTCAACAACCTCTGTAGTCTCAGCTATTTGTTTGTATGCAGTTTTTTCAAGTGACAGCAAAGATTGAGAATTCAGAAGTGGGATATTTAATGGTCTACTGTATACCAACAAAACGTGAAAAGCTCTTTTCAATTAAATTCCATTTTAATGATATAGCACAAAATCATGTCACATCAAGGGACTTTTCATTGAAAGCTAGACCCTTTTTACTATATTGATTACACCCAACAATTTACACAGTGAGCAAGCAGCTAGTCCCACCACAACATAAAGTTCAACAGTATGTCCAAATTAGAAATCATTTCTGCACGGCATCTAAAATATACTACCAGCTATGATTCCAACCACATAGATACGCAAAACCACCTCTACATCCATCTCAAACATGGATGGATTAACTACTAGTTGTGATACAGCTTCATGGATCTTCTCTGCCCAGCATCTTGTTAACCAGTATAGAGCTGTTGGATAGTGAATTAGCAAATATCAAAAATCTGGCTCAAACCCCTGCTTTGTGAGGAGTATCAGCAGCAGCTAAACAGCAGTCTTAGCAGTGGAAAACCCCATCCGCCTTAGAGAGAAGTCGGTGTGTCAGATCAGAAGGGGATATTGGTTGTTTTTTCCGGTATTTGTGTGGTTGTGGACCATAAATTTACACCCCATGGACAGACAATCAATTGACAACATAGCTGCGTTGTTTTGAGGTGTCTGCGCAAGGAAAATTCAGTACAAATGACTCAAATTGTATCCAATGTAATTGTGGATCTCTGTCTTGTTTTCATGGCTGCATTTACATGATTGTTGTCCCCTACTTGCTGTATCAGGACCAGCCAAGACTTCCAAGAAGCTTTTGAAGTCCAGCAAGACACTGGGAAATGAATATCAATGAAAAAGGTGACTACATTAAAGGGAAAGGTGTATATTTTCTGTGTATCCATAGATTTTCCATAGATTTTCTTATACATCCATTTAAAGTGCTGTTTCACTGCAGAGAGTTGATGACAATGGACCATTAAGAATTTTCAAGTCTCTCCTCCTTACATGCAGGAAACAGCACACAGCTTATGAGGTGAAGGGTTAAGGGTGGAGCCCACACTCGGGGTCAAATCCAGATCATCTTCAGAGACTCCAGGTGGAGGAGTGAAGCGGAAGTGTTGCAGGAGGGTGGTGAAGAAGATGAAGAGCTCCATCCTGGCCAGGCTCTCTCCAAGACAAGCTCTGCGACCTGCGAGAGATAAAGGAAATGTGTCAAGGCAACTGTGAGTATGCAAAAGTAAACTGAGTTTACTGATGGCTGAATTCACCAACCTGCAGAAAAAGGCATGAAAGCATCTCGCTTTATAAACTTTCCGTCTTTGTCAAGGAAGTGGGCAGGATAAAAGGTGTGTGGCCTCTCCCACTCACTCTCGTCATACAGGACAGATGTCAAGAGTGGACATACTGTGGTTCCCTGTAGAAAAGAAACACATATTGAACTTTCCTGGAAATAAAAATCAATGACAAATCAAACTGAAGAAAAAAATAAAATTAAGCCATGTGTAATGACACAAATAAAAAATGTATACTAATAAATAGTGAGGAGACATGTTGCAATTAATATTAAAATAAATATTGAATAAATAGTTTAGATTACAATTATTAACTTTTAAACCACTAAAGAGTATCAGTGGTTCAATTTTCTAGTCCAGATGAAGCGTCATTTGAAGAGTATGTAGCTTCAATATTGTTGCATATTTTGAGTGAATTACAAAAAGCGTTGGAGGGGGGCATAAAGTTTAGAGGAATTTAATTTGACAGTCAAAAATGTGAGTTCATCAGCAATATTAGGAATTGGTGTTGACTTGAGAGACAGACAAAGCCCGTTGTTTGCTCTGTGTAGCTCCTGAAGCTGTCCACTGTAAAATAGTGTAAAAATTCCACAAAGCAGACCCAAAACCATATATGTCTGGGATGGCATTTGTTAGCAAGCTAGCTGTTGTTTGGTTTACATCACTCTGAAAAAGAAAGACCTGATTTTTATGTAAATTAACAAATCGATTTTTTTTTTAATCATACATTTTTAACTACGTGCACTAGTTTATTTCATTTCAACGTCAATCTGAATGGTCTCTGCTCACCAAAACATTATACTCGCTTGTTTATGATTTGCATATTTCAAATGAATTTATTTATAGAGCCAGACCTTCTTAATGAAAAGACCCTGGAAGGTTACATCTTGGGTAGTTTTGTGAGGAAGTGCCAGCGGGATGATGCTGGCCAGTCTCTGAGTCTCATGGATGACAGCATTGGTGAAGGGCAGGTTCTTCCTGTCCTCCACCTGCACCTGACAACCTCCTATTACCATGTTCAGTTCCTCCTGGACCTGGTCTGGGAGATGAGGGGGGAAAGATGACAAAGCGAAAACATTCTAATATCCTTTTATTCATTCTGTTGAATCTCTTTACTTGAAGTAAAACTACCATGTCTTGCGTCGTCTTTATCCACTTATCCCTGTTCAGTTTGTGGAAGCAGCAGTATTAGCAGTGAAGCCCAGGCACTCCTCTATTCAATCACTTGCACCAACTCCTCCAGAGATGTAATCTCTTTATAGTGTTCAGGATCTGCCCCAGTGTCTCCTCCCTAATGGGCATGTCCAAAATGCTCCTCACCCTATCTCAAAGGCCGAGCCCAGCTACCTGTGGAGGGAAGTAATTTAGCCACTTGTAACTCCTCTACTTGGAGCAGCAACTCCCCCTGACCCAGAGTAGGCAATCCACCCTCTCCTCACTGAGAACCACGACCTACCATACCATTGTAGTTCCTCATCCCCATGGTAGACAGTGCGGACAAGGTGCCACTTTCCCCTCCTGAGTCACCGGATGGTTTTCTAGTATTTCTTTGGGACTGACTGAAAGTCTTATTTCATAGCCTCACCAAACTCCTCCTACATTTGATGTCTTGCCTCTGCAGCTACCAAGGCTGCACCTCACTGGGCCTGATGGAAGCTGCCTCTGTAGTCCCACAAGCTAGCCATTTCCTGTATGACTCTGTCTACAGCTCAACGGCACCCTTCACCTTTGGTGTCCACCAGGGGGTTTGAGGGTTATTGCCACGACCAGCACCAGCAACCTTGCACCTGCAGCTCTGAACACCCGCCACTTCAATGATGGTGCAAACCATGGCCTACTCAGATTTCAGGTCCACTGCCACCCCCAGCATGTAGTCAGAGGTCTGCCACGGATGGGAGTCCTGACCATCCTGACAGGATCCTCAGGCAGACATTCACAGAAAACCCTCACTGTTTGTTTAAGTCTGATTGGTCTGTCTAGCGTCCTCCCAAAGCACCTGAGCCGTTTCACCACCAGGTGGTGATAACTTGACGGCTGTGGCCCTGTCTTTGACAGTGTCCAGAACATAGGACTGCAGATCCTGTGATACAACTACAAAGTTGTTCATTGACTGGTGTCCTAGAGTGTCCTGGTGCTACGTGCATTCCTGGATGCCCTTATAATTGCACTTTGTGTTAGTTAAAGACAAACACAGAAGTCCAGTAATATAACACCACTTGGGCCACTCCTTCTAATCACACGCCTCCAGGTCATATTGTAATCCTTAATTTTTTTTTTTTCATCAGGTGTCTGCATGAAACACACTTAGCCTGGTCCCTCACCTAGGACCAGTTTGTAGTGGGAGACCTTTCCAAAGGCAGACTGTCCTCAAAAACATGCTTTTAAGGCCATTAAGGGTACACTCTTGTGTACCTGGGTGTGTTTTTTACAGAAGTAAATTGTGCACATTCACAGCTCCTTACCCTGTATTTTTGGATACTTGGCCATTAGCAGGAGTCCCCATCTGAGTGTAGTCGCTGTTGTATCAGTGCCGGCAGCAAAGAGATTCAGGAGCGTCATCAAAAGGTTTTCATTGTGGTAGTAACTGTTGGTGATCCCAGATTGCTGCATATAATGATCAGATGTTATTAACCTGTCCCCAAAACTTTAAGTGTAATAATGTTGTTGATAGCAAGAATCAATAAGATTTGATAAGAGTGTACTGCAGCTGTTGTCCTTGAGGCTGTAGACAGACTGCACATTGTGATACATAATGCTCAACTTGCTAGCACAACCAACAAGTGGATAACATGTGGACAACATGATTCCTCTTGCTGTGTAAACTTTAAGATTAATTTTGACGTCTGCTAACCTCCACTTTTTGTTTGTGGACCAGAAAGGCATCCACAAAGCCTCTGCACATCTCTGGATTGAGGGTCTCTTTCAAACGGCTGCACAGCTTGTGGTGCTGTTTTCTATTGGCAATAAACGATCTTTGAAATTCTCGCTTATTAGCAATCCATTTGAAGAACCACGGGAACAGGTTGTACACCTGTCAAAATACATATATGTATTTATTAGTATTTAAAATAAAAGTCACCATTCTTTAAATGCAATGTAACAAAAGGATCTTTAGTGGCCAAAGTAATTAGGACAAGAGTAATGGAGAAGTCATGATGTTGTATAAAGAGCTACACCGTCTGCATAGGGAGGCATAGTGCCTCAGTCTTAATAAATATGACTGTTTCACAACACGAACAATATGTTAGTCTACCAAGCATGCCACTAGGACTCTCCAATGATCATACATATAGTTTAGAGCAGGGGTGTCAAACTCATTTTAGGTCAGGGGCCACATGGAGGAAAATCTATTCCCAAGTGGGCCGGACCAGTAAAATCATGGCATAATAACTTAAAAATAACGACAATTCAGATTTGTTTCCTTTGTTTTACTTTGGTCCAAAATAGTACAAGCACATTCTGAACACATCACAAATAATGCTCTTTACAAAACCCTTCAAATTAGTTGAAAATTCTGAGGAAAAAATTGGTGCAATTTCACGAACACAATGCCTCAGTGATTGGAACTTAAACTTTGTCTCATATCGATCTACTATCTACTCTATCTACAAAGGCATACAACTTTAAGTCACAGCCTATCTGGGATTGAACAAAATACTCTGCTTAACATAATTGCTATTGCGACACCCAGTGGACACATTTAGAACAGCTGTTTCTTTCATTGAAAAATCGCAGCTAATTTAAACTTCAAATCATCTCTCAGGCCAGATTAAACCCGTTTGCGGGCCTGATCTGGCCCGCGGGCCGTAAGTTTGACACCCCTGGTTTAGAGAGTCATTATAATAAGTGTATTCTGTGTATAAGGTATAAGGCTGTGTTGACTTTGATTGTTTGAATTACAAATCTAAAAGTATAACATGAAGAAACCATACCTGTACTGACGGGGTCCCCAAAAGTTCCATGTTTCTGTTTGTTCGATCTACCAAGGACGTAAACTCTGGGTCATCATATTCAAATCTGCTGCCATAGACTATGGAGCAGATGATATTAGAGACTGGATAATGTATTGTTTGGGTTGTGTCAAAAGCTTTCTCCTGAAACATGAATAAAACAGAAAATGGTCATTTTATATTCATATTGCTGATTTGGCTTAGCAGAATATGCTATTTACCTTTGAATTTCTTAAGACCCCAATGAGGTGTTGACATTCCTCGATGATTTTATCCTCACATGCCTTTCCATCCCAAAGTCTCTAAGGTTCATCAGAGCAAAGCGTCTCATATTTTTCCATACATCTCCATTGGACCACATAATGCCTAAGTAGAAAAAAAAAACATGGATAATGGCTGAAAATTTTCTGATACCAACTACAACACACGAGTGTTTTTAAATTCCCACGCGTCCTTTGATTGATTTCTATGCGTCAATTAGCATTTGATCTCTGTCTCCAAATCCTTTTCAGGAGAAGCTGACAAGAAGCCTCCTTCACCAACTGGCATCCTGCCAGGACCACTCACTTTCTTGTGTCCCAAATAGACAGTGAACACTGATCCATATTTCTTTGAAAGCTAACAAAAAGGGCACATTGTCACAATATTTTCTAACTTTACACTCAGAGAAGTAAGAAGACAAGCTGAGAGAACCGCTGACAGTGTCCCTGTTTTAATAAACACCCTATCCAGCCACTTCCTCACCTGTAGTAAATATTATAGGTCTTTAAGATCCAGTTGCAGCAGGTTACCAAGTAGAGGAAGTGGTCTGAGTCCTGGAGGCTCCTTCCTATATTCCTGGGAGCTGAAGCTGAAGGAGGAGATGAGGTAGACAAGTAGCAGGATCACCAGAGCCCCCAGCACGGAGACAGAACTGGAGGACTGGAGGAAAAGATCTAAGATCCCCATGAACAAAGCTTTCTTAAGTTGCTGTCCAATGTAAGTTTCCCTCGAGAAGATTTTGCTCTTTGAGTGTTTTTGTAACAGGGCAAGGTTTATGGCTTGTAGGATCAAGCATTCAACATGTTTGTAGCCTGAAACATTTGGTTTGTTGGTCAGTTAGTTAATAACTGTAGTAAGTAACAATTGATAGATCAACATTGTTGTCTCTCACTTTTCAAAAGATCAAAGTTAAAAAAGTTACTTGTATTTGAAACAAAACTTGATTTGAAATATAGTTCAGTCTTTTTTGTGTTTGTCAAGAGAGATACAGTCAGGACCACTTTTCAAGACAGTGGTTAATACAGTATAGGTTGGTGACCTAGAGCTGAGCCATTCCTCCTCCTTTAGAGAGAGTCAAAACACAGAGACCACTCTTGACAATCAATGTTCTTATTTTGAAGGCAAAGCCACAAAATATAACATTAGCCACATACAACACAGGAAGTCCAGAATTTAATGGGTCAACAGTGGGTATATAGAAAAGAATCACCCTCTTCAAAAATAATCACATTTAGTTGCTTTTGCAGACTGACGGAAGAAGGACACAATTTTGTTTTATCCAGCTGTATTTACTCAGCGCAACTCATAACATCCAAGCGAAAAACATAACAGCAACATTTGTGAAAAGAAGTAAAATGAAATAATGAAAAGAATCACCGATTTGGATAAAGACTTATAAAAATGTAAAAGACTTATAAAATGTAAGAAACTCAATCAGGTAGAAGCATCACTGTGTCGATGGCACATGGGGCCATTTGACTTCCAACTGTGATCAATTTTGATTAGCTCAGCATCAAAAGATCTACTCCTGGAGCACTTCAGTCCTTTGTAGTGCATCTGAACTGCTAATCAACCATGGGTGGCTGGGCACTGTCAAAGATTCCAAGATAAAGTTGTGGATGGGTACAAGTCCGGAGATGGATATAAAAAGATTTCAAAGGCTTTATCAATACATAGAAGGACATTGAAGTGTATTATTATTAAGAAGTGGAAGGGTTTGTATAAGTGACCTTTCTCTGAATTGTGACGCTGCTCCGACCTAGATGAAAGAGCAAGGAGGAAACTGGTCAGAGAGGCTACCAAGAGGCCTGCAGCAACTTTGAGGCAGTTGCAGGAAGTTAAGTGATAAAGAGTTTGCTGGTCTGCAGGATTCCACACATTTTAGTTCTCTATGCCTGTGCTTAAAAAGTCTGAGCTCTGCAGGCATAGCAGATCCACTGCTGGGACATAAGTCCCTTGCACTAGCAAATCAACACAGGTATATTTCTTTTCTGATAAAACATCAGTGATTTTTGAACACTTTTGAGTTCTGTTTGACTACATTTAACAAAGATGAATTGATTGAATGAATAAATGACCCCTGGACCAGGCAGCATTATGATAATGAAGGCTTTTTTCAAGGATCTAAACAGCATACAATTTATGAGGTGAAGGTTGAGGGACAGGCCCACACGGGAATCAGATCCAGCTCATCCTCTGGAGACCACCCAGGTGGAGGCGTGAAGCGAAAGTTTTGCAGGAGGGTGGTGGTGAAGATGAAGAGCCCATCCCGGCCAGACCCCTTCCGACAAATTCTCATGGTAATCGCAAGACACAACCATGAAAAGCCTCAAGTTAACTGTGGTAAAACTGACACTGAAGAAGAAAGATATTTTAACACACCAACCTGCAGAAAAGGCATGAAAGCATCCGTTTGATAAACTTTCCATCTTGTCCAGGAAGTGGGCAGGATAAAGCTGTGTGGCTTCTCCCACTCACTCCCCCTTTAATATACAGACAGAGAAGGTCAAGAGAGGATATACCAGGTTCCCCTGCGGGGAAAAAACATATTGAACTTCGGAAATAAAAATCAACGATAATGTAAATTAAAGAAAAAGAATCAAGCCATGCCCTTTAAGCAATAATGTTTCTTCTAATGGACAAATGCATTCTGGTGAAGAGGTTGACAGGATGCAACAAGTCTGACCTTCTTGATGAAGTGACCCTTGAAGGTGACATCTTGGTTCGTTTTAGGAGGAAGTGCCAGCGATAATGTTGGCCAGTCTCTGAGTCTCATGGATGACAGCATTGGTGAAAGGCAGGTTCTTCCTGTCCTCGACCTGCACCTGACGACCTCCTAACACCCTGCTCACCTCCTCCTGGACCTGGTCTGGGAGATAAAAGGGAAGGAAATTCTTTCATCATTTCTCTTTTCTTGAATTGCTCTTCATAATTGAGTTCTGTGAGGTGCACAGCTAAAGACTCTTACTCCTGTATTTTGGGATATTTGGCAAGAAATAGAAGTGCCTATCTTGAGTGTAGTTGTTGTTGCTCAGTGCTGCCCAGCAAAGAGATTCAGGAGAGTTATCAAAGGTTGGGTCATTGTTGAAGTAACTGTTTGTACTCCCCGGGATTGCTGCATGTAAAGACACGCAGTTAATCACCTGTCCTTTGTCTTGGGTGTTGCAATTCATACAAGTGTCTTCAAGTGAGCACCAGTATTTCAAATGAATGTGAATTTGGATTTGAGGCCATATGCTAGCTCCACCGTTCAGGTCTTCTGGCATCATCATGCTAGGACACCAATACAGCAACAGTGGTGGAGGTGTCAGACAATACATGGTGGCTTGCATTACGCTTTCATAAGGCAAAGGTCAGTTACTTTGCAAGCAGACTGGTGTGGTGCAAGCCCACTATGAGCTGCCACTTCAATGTGTGCTCTAGTAGCTATAGACGATTCTTGCAATTTTTTGTAAATAGCTGGTGGAGGACCACCATGAGAGCTGCAACGTGGTTCACACCTTTACTTGTAAACTACTGTACTAATTTTTAATAAATGCTTTCTACTCTCCAGGATTTTTGCTTGTGGGACCAGAAAGGTGTCCACAAAGCCCTGCACATCTGTGGATTGAGGGTGTTCTTTTCAAACGACTGCACAGCCTCAAGTTCTGTTCTGGAATTAGCAGCAAACAACCTGTGGTATCTTCTGTTAGTAATCCATTTACACAACCATGGGAACTGGTTGTACACCTGTAAAAAAATATGTGTATAAGATACAATTAAACTTCTTAAGGCAAGTGAAAAATCTAATTTCCTTATTGTCAAAATTTTAACATTTGAATTAAACTGCTGATAGTATAACCTGAAGAAATGATACCTGTACTGATGGGGTCCCCAAAAGTTCCATGACTCTGTTTGTTTGATGTACCAAGGACGAAACCTGGTCGAGACCAAATCTGCTGCCATAGGTGATGGAGCAGATAATAATAGAGGATCACAAAGAAGTTTAATGGTTGCAGTATCAAAAGCTTCTCCCAAAACATGAATAAACGTAAAAAATGTGGTCATTTATATTCACATTGCTGATGTGCTTAGCAGAATATGCTATTTACCTTTTGAATTTCTAAGCACCTCAATGAGGTGTTGACATTCGGGATGATTTTATCCTCACATGCCTCTTTCTTTCCTGAACCTTCCGGGTTCTAAGGTTCATCAGAGCAAAGCGCCTGCCCTTTCCATGCATCTCCATTGGACCATATAATACCTGAGATATGAAAATTAGCGACATGGTTAAAGGTTATAAATACGTCTCCATTCACACAGATGGCTGGACAAAAGCTGCTTTTTCTACATCCTTACTATGTCCTGATGTAATTCATGCACAATTAGCATTTGATCTCTGTCTCCAAATCCTTCAGAGAAGGACAAGTGCTCTTCACTGTCTGGTATCCTGCCAGGACCACCACTTCTTTGGGACCCAAATAGACAGTGAACACTGGATCCATATTTCTTTGAGAAAGCTAACAAAAGGGCACACTGTCACAATATTTTCTACTTTATGCCCAGAGAGGAGTAAGAAGACAGGTGATAGAACCGGTGATAGCGTCCCTGCCTTAATAAACACCCTATCCAGCCACTTCCTCACCTCCAGTAATGAGTTGTAGGGTCTTTTAAGATCCAATTGCAGAAGGTTACCAAGTAGGGGAAGTGGTCTGGGTCCTGGAGGCTCCTTCCTATATTCCTGGGAGCTGAAGCTGAAGGAGGAGACAAGGTAGACGAGTAGCAGGATCACCAGAGCCCCCAGCAGGGAGACAGAACTGGAGGACTGGAGGAAAAGATCTGAGATCCCCATGAACAAAGCTTTCTTAAGTTGCTGTCCAATGTAAGTTTCCCTCGACAAGATTTTGCTCTTTGAGTGTTTTAGTAAAGGGGCAGGGGTTTTGTGGCCTGTAGGATCAAGCATTCAACATGTTTGTAGCTTTGCAACATTTGGCTTGTTGGTGAGTTACTGGCTCAATTTTAACTAGTAGTAAATAACTATAGATCAACATTGTTGTTGCCTCCCCACTTTTCTAAAAAGATCAAAGTTAAAAAGTTACTTGTATTTTAAAAACAAAAATCCTGATTTGAAATATAGTTCAGCTCCTTTGTGTTTGTCAAGAGACACAGCCGACCACTTTTTTCTGCAAGCATAGTGGTTAATACAGTATAGCTGGTGACCTAGAGCTGAGCCATTATTCCCTCCCTCCTTTAGGAGAGAGAGTCAAAACACAGAGACCACTCTGACAATCAATGTTCCTGGGCTTTGAAGGCAAAGCTCACAAAATATAACATTAGCCACATACAACACAGGAAGTCCAGAATTTAATGGGTCAACAGTGGGTATAGAAAAGAATCACCCACTTCAAAATAATCACATTTAGTTGCTTTGCAGACTGACGTGAAGAAGGACACAATTTTTGTTTTATCCAGCTGTATTTACTCAGTGCAACTCATAACATCCAAGTGAAAGACATAAAAGCAAAGATTTCAGAAAAGAAGTAAAATGAAATAATGAAAAGAATCACTGATTTGGATAAAAAGACTTATAAATGTAAAAGACTTGGCAAATGTAAGAAACTCAATCAGGTGAAGCATCACTGTGTCGATGGCACATGGGGGCCATTTGACTTCCAACTGTGACACTCTTGATTAGCTCAGCATCGAAAAAGATCTATTCCTGGAGCACTTCAGTCCTTGAAGTGCATCTGAATCAAATAGTCAAATCAGGTGGCTGGGCACTGTCAAAAAGATTTCCAAACAGTTGTGATGTGCAATGTCCGGAGATGGATATAAAAAGATTTCAAAGGCTTTATCATCACAGAAGGACACACAAGTCTATTATTAAGAAGTGAAGGTGTTTGGTATAACTGACACCGTCCCTGGATCAGGACGCTGCTCCAACCTAGATGAAAGAGCAAGGAGGAAACTGGTCAGAGAGGCTACCAAGAGGCCTGCAGCAACTTTGAAGCAGTTGCAGGAAGTTATGATAAAGAGTTTGCCGGTGTGCAGGACTCATTACTTTAGTTCTCTATGCTCTGTGCTTAAAAGTCTGAGCTCTGCAGGCATAGTAGAGGTCCACTGCTGGGACATAAGTCCCTTTAGCAAAATCAACACAGGTATAATAGCCTTTTCTGATAAACATCAACAAGATTTTGAACACTTTGGTTCTGTTTGACTACATTTAACAAAGATGAATTGATTGAATGAATAAATGACCCTGGACCAGGCAGCATTATGATAATGAAGGCTTTTTCATGATCTGAAACAGCACACACAATTTATGAGGTGAAGGGTTGAGGGACAGGCCCACACGTGAATCAGATCCAGTCTATCCTCTGAGACCTGCAGGAGGCGTGAAGTAAAGTTTTGCAGGAGGGTGGTGGTGAAGATGAAGAGCAGCCCATCCTGGCCAGACCCCTCTCCGGACAAATTCATGCACCTGCAAGACACAACCAAGGAAAAGCCTCAAGTTAACTGTGAGTAAACTGACCACTGAAGAAGAAAGGATATTTTAACACACCAACCTGCAGAAAAAAGGCATGAAAGCATCTCGCTTTATAAACTTTCCGTCTTTGTCAAGGAAGTGGGCAGGATAAAAGGTGTGTGGCCTCTCCCACTCACTCTCATCATACAGTGACAGAGGTCAAGAGAGGATATACTGTGTTCCTCAGGAAAAACATATTGAACTTCGGAAATAAAAAATCAACAATAATGTAAATTAAAGAAAAAATCAAGCCATGCCCTTTAAGCACAATGTTTCTTCTAATGGACAAATGCAGCATTCTGGTGAAGAGGCGACAGAATGCAACAAGTCTGACCTTCTTGATGAAGTGACCCTTGAAGGTGACATCTTGGTTCGTTTTGTGAGGAAGTGCCAGCGGAGCAATGTTGGCCAGTCTCTGAGTCTCATGGATGACAAAAACAGAAAGGCAGGTTCTTCCTGTCCGACCTGCACCTGATCTAATCTCCTAACACCCTGCTCACCTCCTCCCAACCTGGTCTGGGAGATGAAAGTGAAGGAAATTCTTTCATCATTTCTTTCTTGAATTGTCATAATTGAGTCTCTGTAGGTGCACAGCTAAAGACTCTTACCCTGTATTTTTGGGATATTTGGCAAGAAATAGAAGTGCCCATCTGAGTGTAGTTGCTGTTGTTTCAGTGCCGCCAGCAAAGAGATTCAGGAGAGTTATCAAAGGTTGTCATTGTTGAAGTAACTGTTTGTACTCCCGGATTGCTGCATGTAAAGATACGCAGTTAATCACCTGTCCCTTTGTACCCGGGTGTTTAACCATACAAGTGTCTTCAAGTGAGCACCAGTATTTCAAAATGAATGTGAAATTTGATTTGAGGCTGTAAGAGCATAGCTCCAATTGTTCAGGTTCCTGGCATCATCAGCGCTAGGACGCCCAATACAGCAACAGTGGTGGAGGTGCTCAGACAATATGTGTACGGTACGCTTTTCATATGGGGCAAAGGCTGCTACTTTGCAAGCAGACTGGTGTGGTGCAAGCCCAGCCATGAGCTGCCAGCCAATGTGTGCTCTAGTAGCTATAGGACGTGATTCTGCAATTTTGTAAATAGCTGGTGGAGGACCACCATGAGAGCGTGAACGTGGGTCTACACCTTACTTTGTAAACTACTGTACTAATTTTGTTAAATGCTTCTACTCTCCAGATTTTGCTTGTGACCAGAAAGGTGTCCACAAAGCCTCTGCACATCTGTGATTGAGGTGTTCAAACGACTGCACAGCCTCAAGTTCTGTTCTGAATTAGTAGCAAAACAACCCAGGTATTCCTTCCTGTTAAATCCATTTACACAACCATGGGAACTGGTTGTACACCTGTAAAAAAATATGTGTATAAGATACAATTAAACTTCTTAAGGCAAGTGAAAAATCTAATTTCCTTATTGTCAAAATTTCAACATTTGAATTAACTGTTGATAGTACAACCTGAAGAAATGATACCTGTACTGGATGGGGTCCCCAAAAGTTCCATGACTCTGTTTGTTTGATGTACTGTTGATGTAAACCTGGGTCATCATATTCAAATCTGCCATAGGTGATGGAGCAGATAATATTAGAGACTGCACAGTTCATCGGCTGTGTTGTATCAGCCCTGAAACATGAATAAACGTAAAATGTGGTCACTTTATATTCACATTAGCGATGTGCTTAGCAGAATATCATGCTATTTACTCTTGAATTTCTTAAGCACCCCAATGAGGTGTTGACATTCCTTGATGATTTTATCCTCACATGCCTTCTTTCCCATCCCAAAGTCTCTAAGGTTCATCAAAGCAAAGCGTCTCATCTCTTTCCATGCATCTCCATTGACCATATAATACCTGAGGTGGTGAAAATTTCATTGAATGAAGAATTTCTGGCGATGATGGTTAAAGGTTATAAATACTGTCTCCATCTACACCACACAGATGGTTGGACAAAAGCTGTGTTTTTCACATCCTTACCATGTCCTTGATGTAATTCATGCACAATTATTAGTATTTGATCTCTATCTCCAAACTCTTCTCAGAGAAGTGACAAGTGCCTCCTTCACTGTCTGGTATCCTGCCAGACCACCACTTTCTGGGACCCTGCAAATAGACAGTGAACACTGATCCATATTTCTTTTGAAAGCTAACACAAAAGGGCAAGCACATTGTCGCTAATATTTTTACTTTATGCTCAGAGGGCAAGGAAGACAGCTGAAAGAACCGGTGACAGTGTCCCTGCCTTAATAAAAACGCTATCCAGCCACTTCCTCACCTCCAGTAATGAGTTGTAGGGTCTTTTAAGATCCAATTGCAGGCTACCAAGTAGGGAAGTGGTCTGGTCCTGAGGCCTTTTCCTATATTCCTGGAGCTGCTGAAGGAGGAGATGAGGTAGACAAGAGCAGGATCACCAGAGCCCCAGCAGGAGAGACAGAACTGGAGGACTGAGGAAAAGATCTGAGATCCCCATGAACAAAGCTTTCTTAAGTTGCTGTCCAATGTAAGTTTCCCTCGAGAAGATTTTGCTCTTTGAGTGTTTTAGTAAAGGGCCAAGTGTTTTGTGGCTTGTAGGATCAAGCATTCAACATGTTTGTAGCCTTGAAACATTTAGCTTGTTGGTCAGTTAGTTGGCTAACTGTAGTAGTAAATAATTGATAGATCAACCTTGTTGCCATTACCCCACTTTTCAAAAGATCAAAGTTAAAAAAGAAGCTATTTAAAACAAAATGCCCCATCTAAAATATAGTTCAGTCTTTTTATGTTTGCCAACAGAGACATGTTATTCCCCTCCCTCCTTTTAGAGAGAGTCAAACACAGACCAATCTGACAATCAATGTTCTTGGCCCCTTTGGGAAGGCAAAGCCTACACAAAAATATGACATTAGCCACATACAAATACAGGAAGTCCAGAATTTAATGGGTCAATAAGGTATAGAAAGAATCACCCCTCTTCAAAATAATCATATGTATTTGCGCTGGTAGACTGCCAGGACCACTCCTGCCTAATAAACCCTAGTCCAGCCACTTCCTCACCTCCAGTAATCTTAAGATCCAGTTGCAGGTTACCAAGCAGGAGAAGTGGTCTGGGTCCCAGGCTCCTTCCATTTCTGGGAGCTGAAGCTGAAGGAGGAGATGAGGTAGACAAGTAGCAGGATCACCAGAGCCCCCAGCAGGGAGACAGAACTGGAGGACTGGAGGAAAAGATCTAAATCCCCATTACTTTAAATTGAATTGTGCTTGGACGTTTCTAATGCACCAGCAATGAGTTCCCTTATGGAGCATTTGGTTCTGTGAGCATTTTTGCAATGATAGGGTTTGTGATAAGTTTTGTGACTGCCGGCTCATTGGGTGGGATGAATGTGGAAACCACAGACAATATTTGTAACTATTTGCTGCTAGCAAAAAAGGCATGAAAGCATCTCATTTGACAAACTTTCCATCTTGTCCAGGAAGGCGGGCAGGATAAAAGCTAGCCCCCACCACTCTCATCATACAGGACAGAGGTCAAGAGAGGATATACTGTGTTCCTGTGGGGAAAAAAACATATTGAACTTCAGAAATAAAAATCAACGATAATGTAAATTAAAGAAAAAGAATCAAGCCATGCCCTTTAAGCAATAATGTTTTTCTATCGACAATGCATCCTGGTGAAGAGGTTGACAGAATGCAACAAGTCTGACCTTCTTGATGAAGTGACCCTTGAAGGTGACATCTTGGTTCGTTTTGTGAGGAATTGCCAGCGGATCAATGTTGGCCAGTCTCTGAGAGGCCCTATGGATGACAGCATTGGTGAAAGGCAGGTTCTTTCCCTGTCCTCGACCTGCACCTGACGCACTTCTCCTAACACCCCTGCTCACTTCTCCTGGACCTGGTCTGGGAGATGAAAGTGAAGGAAATTTCATCATTTCTTCTTGAATTGTCGCGCACTGAGTCTCTGTAGGTGCACAGCTAAAGACTCTACTCCTGGGTATTTCTTGGGGATATTTGGCAAGAAATAGAAGTGCCTATCTGAGTGTAGTTATGTTGTTTGAAAAGCCAGCAAAGAGATTCAGGAGAGTTATCAAAGGTTGTCATTGTTGAAGTAACTGTTTGTACTCCCGGATTGCTGCATGTAAAGATACGTAGTTAATTACTCTGTCTTTGTACCCGGGTGTTTAACCATACAAGTGTCTTCAAGTGAGCACCAGTATTTCAAAATGAATGTGAAATTTGATTTGAGGCCAAGAGCATAGCTCCACCGTCTAGGTCTTCTGGCATCATCAGCGTTGTGACGTCCAATACAGCAACAGTGGTGGAGGTGCTCAGACAATACATGGTGTATTTGCATTACGCTTTCATATGGGGCAAAGGTCAGTTACTTTGCAAGCAGACTGGTGTGGTGCAAGCCCACTATGAGCTGCCACTAATGTGTGCTCTAGTAGCTATAGACGGACTCTGCAATTTTTGTAAATAGCTGGTGGAGGACCACCATGAGAGCGTAATGTGGTTCACACCTTACTTTGTAAACTACTGTACTAATTTTAATAAATGCTTTCCTACCTCCAGATTTTGTTTGTGGACCAGAAAGGCGTCCACAAAGCCTCTGCACATCTGTGGAGGCCAGGCAGCATTATGATAATGAAGGCTTCTTTCTCATGATCTGGAAACAGCACACAATTTATGAGGTGAAGGGTTGAGGGACAGGCCCACACGTGGAATCAGATCCAGCTCATCCTCTGAGACTCCAGGTGGAGGCGTGAAGCGAAAGTTTTGCAGGAGGGTGGTGGTGAAGAAGATGAAGAGCTCCATCCTGGCCAGACCCTCTCCCGGACAAATTCTGCGACCTGCAAGACACAACCAAGGAAAAGCCTTAAGTCAACTGTGAGTAAACTGACCACTGAAGAAGAAAGGATATTTTAACACACCAACCTGCAGAAAAAGGCATGAAAGCATCTCGTTTGACAAACTTTCCATCTTTGTCCAGGAAGTGGGCGGGATAAAAGCTGTGTGGCTTCTCCCATTCACTCTCATCATACAGTACAGATGTCAAGAGTGGATATAAACACAGAAAATTAAATGCTTTGTAAATGCCTGGAGGAGTGATGGGAAGTGTCCCGACTGGAAACTGTACAACCTGGCCTGGTTTGTCCACGTCCCAGGACAGGAGGACTCTGCAGGTGTTAATTAAAACTGCCTATAATATCTTTGGTATCCATCTAAAGAGCATCAGTGATATCAGTCAGGTGAGGTTGCTGAAACTCCCAGCCTCAGCATGTTCACCCTGCTGCCATCTGACAAGCAATACAGAAGTATTTGCTGTTTTTACCAGTGAGCTGGAGGCCAATGGGCCAAATGTTATTGAATGACCAATAACTAACTTTTGTACCTATTTTGTGTTCTGAGTATGCAGATGAAGATGACTAAACAGAAATTCTTTTGTGTGTGTGTGTGTGTGTGTTGATGAATCAACAACACTTTTTTATCTGGACATTTACTGTCAAAACTTACTACTATTTTCTCCTGTTTATTGTTATTTATTGCTTATTCCTTCTGCCATATTAGGTCGGACCCTGCATATTGGCTGTTTTACTCAGTCTGACCTTCTTAATGAAGTGACCCTGGAAGGTTACATCTTGGGTAGTTTTGTGAGGAAGTACCATGGGGACGATGTTGGCCAGTCTCTGTGTCTCATGGATTACAGCTTCAGTGAAGGGCAGGTTCTTCCTGTCCTCAACCTGCACCTGACGACCTCCTATTACCCTGTTCAGCTCCTTTCGGACCTGGTCTGGGAGATGTTAAGGGAGCAAGGACAAAATTAAAGGATAAACCTGACTTAATGACACTTTCCCACTTTGCAGAACTTAACCCTGCTAATAATTGGCATGTTAGATTACTCAAATCACTGGGCTGGCTCAGATGCTGACTCCCAGTTTTGTTTTCATGTTATTTATTTTGGTATTTTCCAAGCATTTTACTTGGATTGATGTCCAGACATAAGAACAGTGCACATCCACAGCTGCTTACCCTGTATTTTTGGATACTTGGCCATTAGCCCCCCATCTGAGTGTAGTTGCTGTCGTATCAGTGCTAGCACCAAAGAGACTGCGGACTGTTGCCAAGAGGTTTTCATTGTGGAAGTAACTGTTTGTCACTCCAGATTCCTGCAAGTATAGATATGTAAATCTGATCCAAAACACTAACAACTTATATAACTCAGATTTAGGGCTGTAACATCCTCAGTATTTGTGCCAAACTCTTCCAGCACAGGAGTCACAGTCCAGTGCCCAGCCACTGTATGCGGTCTATAGACTCCAGCATGTAGTAACAAGCCGATTGGTGTGCACCTGGCAACTGTTGCTGGTGTTGGAGGAACTGCTCCACTTTTCAACAATTCAGGTTCCTGGTCAATCAGGGCAATGAAGAGAGTTTCAGGAATAAAACTTGCACAGTGTGTCGAACACATCAACCGACCTTGAATTCTATCGATCAGCTATTTCACCACATTGAAGCCCAAAGCATAGGAGCGGCTATTGTGCTGTGTTGTGATTGCTCAACTCTCTGGGTCGCATGATGTTACCTTGCAAGCCAGCTAGTTTTGCAAGATCATCCTGGCCTGAAATCTGTTCTGCATTGAAAGAAGAGCCAACAGTGAGACTGTTGGCTGTTGTCAGTTGAAAAGGTGTTTTTTACCCAAATAGCTTCACCGGTGGTAAGTCCATGATCGTTTGGTTATGACTGTTTGACACAGACAGACCACTGATCCAATAACCTGCCAAGTCTTTTTTTGGAGGTGCTTGGCCTTTTCCCAACAGTTCTCAAGGTCAACTTTTAAAATGTTTCTGGCACATCAGGCTACGCATGAAGACCTTGGCGGCAAAAAGCCATGACTATAAGAATCATTTCCGTGAGCTTCACAAATATTCTGGAAAATAATTCCATTAAGTCAGATTAATATTGTCAATTAAACATATTCAAATATGTTTGTTGTCTTAATTAGAATTGATTTGATAATAGATGTTAGTTAGTTAGATGATAGTTTGCTTTCTAGCCAGGAAAGCGTCCACAAAGCCTCTGCACATCTGGGGATTGAGGGTCTCTTTCAGATGTTTGAACAGTGCGTTCTGTTCATTAACAAAGGAGATGACCCTATTGATTTTGTCTCCGAACCATTTGAAGATCCATGGGAACAGGTTGTACTGTAAAAGAAAACTTCTTAAAACTATCCATATATGTAGATTTTGATGTTTTTATCAGGTGAAAGTGAAATGAGACCACCTCTCACATACGATTACTACAGTCTTATATAATTTAATATTAAGACCAAGCCAAATGATAGTAACTGATACCTGTGCAGATGGAGAGCCCACAAGCTGAATTCTTTTGTTTGTTTTATCACCCATGGATGTAAACTGTGGGTCTTCATATTCAAATCTGCTGCCATAGACAATGGAGCATATAATATTAGAGACTGCATAGTTTATTGAGTGGGCCGTATCAAAGGCTTCTCCTTTAATGGGAGGGGGAAAAAGCAATTAACATAGCATTTTTTTTTACATCCAAAGGTAACTGCTCACACATTTGATTAAAGTAATTAAACATTTACCCTTGAATTTCTTAAACACTTCAAGGAGGTGGACACATTCCTCTGCGATTTTGTCCTCACAGGCCTTCTTGCCCATCCCAAAGTCTCGCAGGTTCATCAAGGCAAAACGTCTCATTTCTTTCCATGAATCACCATTGGACCATAAAACCCCTGAGATTAAATATGTTGTAGAATTACAAACACAAACAGATAGTTAAACACCTGCTGAACAGAAAAGGGAAATTATTTGCTGTTTTGCTCTTGTTTTCATTCCTTACCATGGCCTTCATTGGATTCATCCAGTACTAACAGTGAATCTCTTTCACCAAACTCATCAGCGTAGTTGACGAGTGCCTCCTTCACCGTCTTGTATCCAGCGAGAACCACCACTTTTTTGGTACCCAAGTACACAGTGAACACGGATCCATATTTCTTGGAAAGCTAAAAATAGGAGTATATTGTGAAATAAACACAAATTTAAAGGCAGAAACTGTCACAAGAGTAAGAAATCACATTTGTGTCAATAAAATCAAACAAAACTTCTTAAACATCAAACAAAACTAAGAATTTGAGAGAGAACAAAAGTCAGTGAAGCAAAAACCTCACAAATAAAACCTGCAAACAAATAATTTGTGTGATCCAGATAGTTTTTTACCAAAGGTTTACAAAGACAACTGAATTTAATTGCAATTCTTGAGGACACCTCTGAAAGGCTTCTTCACTTCTGGTAGTCAGAAAGGTATAGCTGCAAGAATTAGTTAATAAATCGCTCAGTTGATCAAAAGAAAATGATTTGATTAATCGCTATTGTAATTTTTTCAGATTTTAGGTTGTCATTTGCTGGATGCACCTTCTTAAATGTGAGGAGTTGCTTGTACAATAAGGAAGTTAAAAGGATCTCAAGTTTGGACTCTGGAAAGTTTACAATTTACAATTTTTATGTTTTATTGAGTAAACAATTAATCAATTAATAATCAAAATAATCCACCTCTTACTTAACAATTATAACAATCCTTAGTTGCAGCCCTATTGCACAGTGACAGCCCCACTGGGGAATTGACTAACCGCAAGCCAACTTTACCCAACAAGATTAATAATATTTAGGGGGAGGAGATAAGATTTTATGAAACGATGACAAGCAATTACTTGTAGGTAAGCGTTGCGTCATAGTTGACTAACATGTCTTTAACATGTCGTTAGCCAATGGTAATGCCCCCTGGAAAAAAACACCTTCATCCATGCAAAGGCTTGTTTCAGGTGTGCAAACAAAAAGTGTGGCAGCACAAATGAGACAGCTGACAGCTTAATGCAGAGTCGACACTCACAATTAGTGAAATAAAAAAGGACATATAATCAAAATTATATGTTTGCAGGTGACTTTCAGTCAGCTTCAAGGGAAGAAGCCTTTTGGTTGAGAGGTGAAACATCTTCAAGAACCTCATAGCACTCTTTAAATTAAACACAAGCTGACTGCTTTGACAAACCAGCCATCTCCTCACCTCCAGTAATGTGTTGTAGGTTCTTTTGAGGTCAAGCTACAGCAGGTTTCCAAGCAGGGGAAGTGGTCTGGGTCCCGGTGGCTCCCTCTCATCTGCCTGGGAGCTGAAGCTGGAGGAGATGATGTAGATAAGTAGCAGGACCACCACAGCCCCTAGCAAGGAGTCAAAACTAAAAGACTGGAGGAAGAGATCCAAGATCCCCATGACTTTAAAATAAGTTGTGCTTGGACATTTCTAATGCAGCAACAAAACAAGCTTATGGAGAAGTTACATTTTACTAATGATAGATAGGTTTTGATGGTTCCAGTCCAAAGGGTGGGATGAAATATGGAAAAGAAAACACACACATTGGTAAATATTTACTGTTCAGGTTGTTTCAGGTCGGTCCTCTTTGTGGTTTAACTGTTAACCCTGGTTTTATATCTTTCTGGTCACTTTGACACCAATCAGTGTTTAACAAAGCTGAATGATTAAGGATTTCTTTGACTTCGTATTTCATGACTTTTCTTTTAATTTAATGGAGACTTCTTTACTTTTTACGCATTTACGCATTTGTTTTAGTAGTTTTTTGGCTCATATGTTCATGTCTGGAACAAGGACAAAACCATGTATGATTATGTTGATGTTATTGTAGGTTGGCAATATAGGTTTGTGGTTTGACATGAATGGATGCTGTCCATGTTTGCTGCTCCTTGCCCCATATTATATGTAAAATGCAGATATTTAGCATTACTTTTAATGAATTTGAATGGATCCTGTATGTCTAATCAAGTATCCATCATGAACAACTCCACTGACTTCAAAATGACTTTCCTCTGTAGACATGATGTGTCAGATTCAGCATTGGTAGGATATGAGTGCTTTTAAAGTAATTCAGCATATATTTTCTTATTTGACTTAATGGTGTTGGAGCATTTCTCTCTTTGAAACACCTTTTTAAACACTCACAGCACATAGTTTAAGAGGTTTGAGCCTGCAGGCGGAGTCAGAACCAGGTTGATAACAACACAATACATTGCAAAACACATTGCTCTAGCTTCCTGTTGCTACGGTTACTTATTTTACATGCAAGCTGATATGAGCAGGCACTGCGAACATAGTTCATAGAAGTCTAAGTGTGACATCTCACTCCTGGAAAGGGGTGAGAAATGAATTAAGTACAAAAAATCTAAATGTAACTAGTATCGTATTTTTAATTTTTATTTATTTTTTTTCTCCTTGGGGGACATGAATCCTGCAAGTGAGACGTCTTTATTAAGTCTCTAAAAGAACTTCCTTGTTGACTTTTCACAAAAATAATTTTAATACCTAATTTCCACAACAGCTTTCAACATTACTGCAAAGATAACTGTCAGAATACAAAAGTAAGAGGGCAGAATAAATGCAATACATCTTAAAGTCCAGCAGATGATGGTAAACTTCAATGGAGAGGGATTGGAGGTTCACATGGGGATTGCATATTGAAGAATACCATGTGTTTTTTCTTATTTGCATTTACAACAACACTGTGATCAGGAAGAAATTAACTAAAAATTTAACTAAGATTTAGTGTATTATGTCATTGATATTAAACATATTTTGAGTTGAGTATGTAGTATAATATGTAGAGTTCCTTCTTGTCACGTACAGGAGACAGCACACAGTTTATGAAGTGAAGGGTTGAGGGTGAAGCCAACACGTGGAATCAGATCCAGCTCATCTTCAGAGACTCCAGGTGGAGGAGTGAAGCGGAAATGTTGCAGGAGGGTGGTGAAGAAGATGAAGAGCTCCATCCTGGCCAGACCCTCTCCAAGACAAATCCTGCGACCTGTGAGAGGTGATCAAGGGAAACTGTTCAGGTCACCTTCAAGCAAGTGAACAACAGGACATGATTGTTGAATTCACCAACCTGCAGAAAAAGGCATGAAGGCATCTCGCTTGATGAACTTTCCATCTTTGTCCAGGAAGTGGGCGGGATAAAAGTTGCGTGGCTTCTCCCACTCACTTTCATCATACAGGACAGAGGTCAAAAGAGGATATACTGTGGTTCCCTGTAGAAAAGCTTTATAAGTGCAAGGAGCAGTGATGGGACACATCCTGACTGGAAACTGTACAACCTGGCCTGGTTTGTCTCTAGCATAAAGGAACCACAAATTGCAAACATTGTGCCTATTTGGTGTCCTGAGTATGCAGATGAGGAGGACTACACAGAACAAATTGGAATAATAAAAAAATGTGTGTTGACACATTGTTATTGTTGTTTATTATTATATCCTCCACATCAGATCAGACCCTGTATATCAGCTGTTTTACTCGGTCTGACCTTCTTGATGAAGTGACCCTGAAAAGTGACGTCTTGGCTCGTTTTGTGGGGAAGTGCCATGGGGACGATGTTGGCCAGTCTCTGAGTCTCATGGATGACAGCGTCGGTGAAGGGCAAGTTCTTCCTGTCCTCCACCTGCACCTGACGACTTCCTATCACCCTGCTCACCTCCTCCTGGACCTGGTCTGGGAGATAAAGATGATTCTTGTGTAGGTGTAGTTCAGCAGTTTTGCTCTTGACTGTCTTGGGCATCTACTTACCTTGTATTTTTGGATATTTAGCCATAAGCAGAAGTCCCCATCTCAGTGTTGTTGCTGTTGTATCAGTGCCAGCAGCAAACAGATTGAGAACTGTTGCAAGAAGGTTGTCATTGTGGAAGTGACTGTTGGTCCCTGATTTCTGCAGGTAAAGATAGATAAGTACAATTATTCAAACAAGGACTCAAACAATGAAGAGACACTAGGTGAAGGAATGAGTGTGTGTTGCAGAGTTAGCATCGTGGCCCTGATGGTCATGTGATGAGCTTAATATATATCATTATATTATCATGCAATTTGTGTGTGCAGGGAGTCAGAAGGAATGAATGAGTCCTGTAATACCATGTATAGTTTTCCACAACCATTTGTGTCAGTCATAAGGGGATGAGGCCTTAAAGATGCTTGATTACCTGACTCGATGCTGTGCACTGCATCAGACTCAACCATGAGACTTTAATGTGATTCTGAATGTAATTTAATTCTTATTTCTTCTTAAATTGTGATAGCATTCAGACTAATAGCAGTTTTGACAGGTGATGTTACACATCCAAACCTCCAGGTGTTGCCGTCGGACCATGAAGGCGTCCACAAAGCCTCTGCACATCTGCGGATTGAGGTTCTTCTTCAAGCGACTGAACAACTGTAAGTTCTGTTCCTTGTTGGCAAGAGCCAACTTGTGGATTTCCGTCCTGTCACGAATCCATTTACAGATCCATGGGAATATATTGTACACCTGTTAAAATGTGTAAGCGTGTGTAAAATCAACAGGAAAACATTTCTTATGTTCAGTTTCCACAGCAATGCTGAAAGTCTTTTTCTAAGTCTTGATAAACACATTAAATCATACCTGTACTGACGGAGAGGCTGCAAGTTGAATATTCCTGTTGGTTCGTTCCACCAGGGACGTGAACTCTGGATCGTCATATTCAAATCTGCTGCCATATACGATGGAGCAGATAATATTAGAGACTGCACAGTTCATCGGCTGTGTTGTATCAAAAGCTTCCCCTGGAACAAGATGAAAACAAAATTTCAGTTTCAGTTCCTATCCTGTATCCCCACAAGTGTTCCTCGTTACTCTGCCTGCACAGCTAACAAGATACTTACCTTTAAATTTCTTTAACACTTCCATGAGGTAGACACATTCCTCTGCAATTTTGTCCTCACAGACCTTCTTGCCCATCCCGAAATCTCTCAGGTTTGTCAAAGTGAAGCGCCTCATCTCTTTCCATGAATCACCATTGGACCATAAAACCCCTGCGATTTAGCATTTTTTAAACAAAACATGTCAACTCAGCAGTTAATTATGAACAAACTCTGCAAACATGAAGAGGATAAAGATTCAGAAAACGCTATTGAAAAAAGTTTCCTTACCATGACCTTCATTGAGTTCATGCACAATTTGCATTGGATCTCTGTCTCCAAACTCTTCTGCATGATTTACAAGTGCCTCCTTCACTGTTTTGTATCCTGCCAGGACCACCACCTTCTTGGGTCCCAGATAGACGGTGAACACTGATCCATATTTCTTTGAAAGCTAAAAACAGGGACATGATGTCATGAGATTCTTACAAGCATAAGCAGATACAACAAACCACATGAAAACTACCTCACCTCCAGTAATGTGTTGTAGGGTCTCTTGAGGTCAAGCTGCAGCAGGTTCCCGAGTATGGGAAGTGGTTTTGGTCCTGGAGGATCCTTCACGCCCTCCTGGGAGCTGAGGCTGGTGGAGATGAGGTAGACCAGCAGCAGGACCACCAGTGCCCCCAGCAGGGAGACAGAACTGAAAGACTGGAGAACACTATCAAATATGCCCATGACTTTAGAAGTAGACAAGTCCTTTCATAAGTCTTGCTTCCCTTTTATTTGGCTCTGTGAGTGTTTTGATGAGGGGAGATGCCTTTTAGTAGCCAGCAGCCCAGCCCACATATAATGCTCATGTATGGAAAACTTCTAAAGTAGTAAACACTATTATCAGCATGCTCATTATCATTTCAGAAGAGTGCTTTGTTTGTAGACTGGATACTGAAGTCAGTCGGCACTTTTCTTATCTTGAATGTAATTTCTTAATGGTAAACGTGTGACTAGAAAGAGAGAGTAATTAAGTCTGCACAGGGGTCAGAAAGAAAGCTAAGCTAAAGTTTTATGTGGAAAGTTACCTCTGACACAGTTATTTGAGATAATGCAAGGTTACAGCTGTGGCATCTGATAAAGGTTAGTATGTTTTCTTCTTAGGCCATCCCGCTATTTTCAAAAGCCTAGACCTATTTCTCCTTATTATTCCAAATCATACAGTGAAGTAGAAGACATATGTATGATAGATCCCTGGGGTGGGTGTAAGAAAGGATTGTCACAACTGCAGAAAAGGGCAAATGGTATATTACATTACAGGAATTACTTTATATTATACTGTAAACCAACTGGCAGTTTCAATTGCTCCACTATTGCCTCCTCCTTTTACCATGGTACAGATACTGTCAAGCTTTCCAACCTAGCTTTTTTCAGCTGTGCCACCAAATCAACTAAGTCTGAGAGTGTCCTTTTTGAAAACTCAGAAACCAAAGAAACACAAAGCATCACCAATGCACCCATGCAGCCACTGTCTGAGAGTTAAATACATTAAAAATACAAGATAAGGTGGCCTGACTCACAACCACAGAGTGATTATGTAGTGCCAACATCTAATGTCTAACCCAAACCTGCACAAGGCTATAGTCCTAACATGTGTATGGACCTATAAAATGCTTTTAGCCACATGCTACATCTACACACTACATATACCAGCCCAGAAAACTGCAAATCAACAACCTTTCCTCATTAGATGACAGCTGCTACAGCAAACCTATCAGCATATCTGCAACACTTTCATACTGAATGCAGCGTATTCACCAAAGTCCAGTTGTGCATGGAATTAATGAACCAACTCCTAACTTCCATGGAGACCAGAACCATAGTCAGGTGTTCTTTGTCATTATGGTAACAAAAATAAATATGTGTTTAGCGTGAGAGTCACACGTTTAAGTTTAGGAAGGCTGCCTTGCACATCCTGCATCTGTCTGCAGCGCTGGTTGTGCAATGACACAACTATCAGGGTATGATATTAGCATAAATTTCCAAACTTTTGTGATAAGAAGCAGATCTGGTTCTATACTACAGACATGTAGAGCAGAGGTTAGGCCTGAATGACATCAGTTGCACTGATAAGAAAACAGTTGTATGGTTTATTAGTTGCTCTCCTGACCCTTTAAGTGTCCCAGGCTGATTCTGCATTCTAGGATATTCTATGAGAACGTTGCAGGCTTGATGGGTGCCTGCAGGCTCCTCAGGATGCTGCTCTTTCCTCAACCTCCACCAAATTCATAGTTGTGGCCTATGCACACACTGCTCTCTAAACAATGTTATTTCCTGTATAATGAACAGGTGAATGAACAGCTCCATCAGAAACTGAATATCAAAACTTTCAGGGAGGTAGGATGTGTTGCAGGACTGTTATATTAGTTTTAGGTGAACTTAATAAATTGGCAACTTAACTTGTAGTTTTAATTGGAGGAACAAATATCTCCTTTTTTAATAATTACTTTAGTTTACAGAATGCTTAATCTGTTTATCTAGACTGAGTGATTGTTTCTGTTATTCCTGAATGCAGCACAACTTGATGACAAGCATGCAGCAGCTACAAGCTGTAATGGTTGGGAGTCATAAGACTATGACTATGTTGCATGATCACCAGCAGGGGGTTATGTTGGTTGTGTTCTTCTGCATTCAGAGATCTGCGCCTTGAATTCATTCCCCCAGAGTCAGCCTGTCAACAGAGAGCTCTACTGGACAGATCTGAGGCATCTGAAAGAGGAAATTCAGGACTGTGCCTGATAGCACTTTGGTTCTCCATCATAGCACCATGCAGTTGCACTGAAAACACACAGGAGTTTATTTGGTCTGCACAACGCAATTATCACTTCCCACCCAACCCACTTCTTCCTCTTCTCCAAAATGAAATTTAAACAGAAGTGGAGGAGGGGCAGTTTCTTTATTCATTGTGCACTCACGTAACATTTTGATTGCACCACAAACACCACAGATTAATGAGCTCACACAGTTTCACCATCATTGCATAATCTTTTAACTAGAGCTAAGCTTTTAATTCACTAACAGTTTCTCTCCTCCTCGGTGCTAGTATTGATATGACAGGAACTGAGATACATAACAAGACATGCACTCACACACCTCGTGCCAAATATCAGATTTATCTTTTACCTAGTTTTTTAAACTCTGGTAAATGATCAACTTTATGGCATCATCATACCATGTATGACTCTTTCAGCCTTTGCCTTTCAGCAAACATGAACTAAGCCGAGTGAAGCTGTTTATAACTGGGGGCAAAGATCATCACAGTTATGTTTTTTCCATCAAACAGTCATTTACCTTTGTGCTGTGTCACATTTCACCCAGAAACATCTTTGATGCTCCTGCCTTCATAAAAGCTTATTTCATCATTACTGTGAGTTGAAGGGCTCTTCAGAGGCCAAACACATGCTGGAGTCACATATATTCACCTTCATGTCATCATTTGGCAAAGAGCTCACATCACCCTCTAGTGTTCAAGGCAACATAACCACATACAAATGCATAAATTGACCTGCATGAGTCTGGAGAAGCAAACATACTGGCGGGGAGAAGGATGACAAAGATTTTCCTTTCCTTTCATAAAAATCTATTTTATTACATTTTAAACATTTTGAACAAAGCTGAAATCTTTGACTGAAGACTGTATGTTGTAAACATACCGGAATACCTTTGTGTATGTGTGTGTGTAGAACTTTTGCTGGCACAGAGCTATGCTAACGCAATGAATAAATCAAATCAAATCCTCCATGTTACCAAAAAAGGCATTGTCTAAACGTCTTACCTCTAATTGCCAAAGCACGTTACCACTGTGGGTACAGTAGGTATGTTACACTAAAGTGAGTCTGAGGCAGCAATGCCACAAGCCATGCACCAAATTACATAAGTTACTGTGCACCTGATGGTCTATATGAAGAACTTCCTTATGAAAACTCTTTCAAGCATGTGTCATTAGCAAATTAAACTGCCCACTTCTGGGATGTGAAAGCACAATTTCTACATGCAGTGTTGTCAGATATTTTGGTACTGTTACAGAACCTTTTAAATACCCAAGCTCTTCCTCATAGACAAGGTACAGCACACAGTTTATGAGGTAACAGGCCGAGGGTGATGCAGAAATGCGGTGTCAGATCCAGCTCATCCTCTGAAACTCCGGGCGAAGGGGTGAAACAGAAGTTTTGCAGGGGGGTGGTGAACAAGACGAAAAGCTCCATCCTGGCCAAACTCTCTCCAGGACAAGCCCTGCGACCTGTGAGACACACCAAAGGAAAGGTGTCCGTGTGTCAGGTTCAAACAACCTAGAACATTTAAAACACACACAGAAAGGAGAAGATAACCGTATTAAGTTTCTTACTCGCGAGGAGAACGGACAGAGATGTGCTCAGTTACAATCTCCAACCCACTCTGAAACACACTCTGCCGTACCCTCTCTTTTTATTTCCTTAGGGTGGTCCCTAGTTACATGAACATTGCTGCTCTAAAGGGTTGGGGTACAGACAGCAGCAACGCATCAAGTATGGTATGATTTCACAACAGAGTGACAACCTTCTTCCTTCGTCCTTGAGACAGGATTTATGCGCATCAGTTCAGCAGGTCAAGGGGAGTATGGAACAGGGGGAGTTCACATCTTGGTCGAGTCGCCAGCTGCAACATCTCCATAGTTAATGTCAACTTTCCTGGAACGCAACTCAGAGCATAACGAGGCACACACACAATTATATAGTCATGGTATGCAGTACAGAGAGTGAAGGAGTGTAAAAGAGTAAATATGGGATGACTTATATACATTATTCTAACACCGTGAATCTGTCTTTGAAAAGAAGGAACTCTTGAGCTCACCAACCTGCAGAAAAAGGCATGAAGGCATCTCATTTGACAAATCTCCCATCTTTGTCCAGGAAGTGAGCTGGTTTGAAGGTGTAGGGGGTCTCCCACTCGCTCTCATCGTACAGGACAGATGTCAAAACAGGATATATTGCAGTCCCCTGTAGACATGTAAACAGGAGAACTGAAACCTTTCCTATATGATGGGTAATTCTTCTCAAGCTCTGTGAATATGTTTCACACCCAATTGTCATGTTTTGTTTCAAAGCATGGAGATGAGTATGAAGGGCACGTTGGGTGTGTTATGAGACCTTCTGAATGAAGTGACCCTGGAAGGTTACATCCCGGGTAGTTTTACGGGGATTGGATATTGTTGGCCAGTCTCTGAGTCTCATGGATGACAGCGTTGGTGAAGGGCAGGTTCTTCCTGACCTGACAACCTCCTATCACCTTGCTCAATTCCTCCTGGACCTGGTCTGACATATTTGCAACTGTACAGGGCTACATGATAAACTCTGTTTGTCTGTAAAGGTTATATTGTCAGAGGACATCCACAGCTGCTTACCCTGTATTTTTGGACACTTGGCCATAAACAGAAGTCCCCATCTGAGTGTAGTTGTTGTTGTATCAGTGCCAGTGGCAAACAGATTTATAACTGTCTTCAAGAGGTTTTCAGTATGGAAAGGACTGTTGGTGATCCCGGATTTCTGCAGGAACAAACTACTTTGTTATTTATTCAAAGAAAGTTGATTAGACGTTACGTTTTTCTGTAATTATTATGATTGTTAACTAATTTTTGACTTTGTATTTCCAAAAAAAGAGCTAAGTGGGGTTTTTTTCAGTTGCTTTAAATTGTCTGTAGCTTTCTGACCATTTTTTAAAATTGTGTATCAATAGTATACATCAACAGCACTTGCACATTCTGTGTTTTTGAGTTTAGACTGGCATAGACTGGATTAGGACATTGCAAATGCATCATCAGCTGCAATGTACACATCCAGCTACTGCAGCCAATCTTTCTCATGTATGGGTCTTTTCTGGGTCTGTGAAAAAATATATATGGATCATGTTTTAAAATAACATCTGATATTAATTTTAACAGGAAAGCGAAAAATGAAACTATTTCATCTTTTCAGGTTCAATGGTTTATATGTCAATCTGTTTATTACATGTCAGGAAAAGTGCTTTAATTAATGTTATATAGATTATAACATGAAATACAAGTGATACCTGTATTGAAGGGGAGCCCATAAGGTGACCACGTCTGCTTGTGAGATCTAATAGGTTTGTTAACACGGGGTCATCATATTCAAATCTGCTGCCATAGACTATGGAGCAGATGATATTAGAGACTGGATAATGTATTGTTTGGGTTGTGTCAAAAGCTTCTCCTGCAAAAAGAGAAAAAAAATTAAAATGGCTTATTTTTCAGCAGATAATCTTCAAAAAAAAAAAAAATTACCACTGAATTTCTTAAGCACCCCAATGAGGTGTTGACATTCCTCGATGATTTTATTCTCACATGCCTTCTTACCCATCCTAAAGTCTCTAAGGTTCATCAAAGCAAAGCGTCTCATCTCTTTCCATGCATCTCCATTGGCCCATATAATACCTGAGTTATGAAGTAGTTCAACAAAATATGATAGCTACGGGTGGACGTCTATTGATATTAGTTAAAGTTTAAATACAATACAGATTAAGAAAGCAATCGTGATGTTCCTTACCGTGTCCTTGATTAGATTCATGCACAATTAGCATTTGATCTCTGTCTCCAAACTCTTCAGAATAGTTGACAAGAGCTTCCTTCACCGTCTGGTATCCTGCCAGGACCACCACTTTCTTGGGTCCCAAATAGACAGTGAACACTGATCCATATTTCTTTGAAAGCTAACAAAAAGGGCACACTGTCACAATATCTTCTAACTTTACACTCAGGGAAGTAAGAAGACAAGCTGATAGAACTGGTGACAGCGTCCCTGCCTTAATAGAAAGCTATCCAACCACTTTCTCACCTCCAGTAATGTGTTATAGGGTCATTTAAGATCCAATTGCAGCAGGTTACCAAGTAGAGGAAGTGGTCCAGGGTCCAGTTCTGTCTTTTGAGTCTACCTCTTGTTGTCTTGCTGTGGCATGCCTGTAGAAGACCTGTACAATGCTGGATGTACATGGGTCTTCTTCTACTAACTGCTGCAGTATAACCAAAACTATACAAGTGTAGCCCACAGGTATGCATCTTGTTGCGGCCCTCTGGTGGTCAGGACTATGAATAACCATTATTACTGATAACTGGTAAAATGACGCAAGCAATGCAAGAGTTACTGCAATGGGAGAGCCATTGCAGTAAGCTGCTTTTATGTGCATTAAATGGTAAGTAATCCACCTACTTTTGAGATAAGTAGATGTAACCAGTGACTGATCATCATTAGCTTGCGACACTCAAAGCTCACACTCTTTTACTTCCACGCTGAAGCACAGCCTGAGGTACAACTTCCTCCTCTGCTGCTCTAATTTTAGAAGACAATCTTCTCTACTCTTACTCGTCAGCTCAGTTCCCAGCCTTTCCCCGTCTTACTGTACGCTCACAGGATGAGTGACTAAAGGGCTAAAAATGTTTTTGTTGTTTTTTAAATATACAGCAGTTTCAATTCAGGATTTCAAAGATATGAAATTCTAGCATGCTCACCCTACATGAATTCAGGAACTTGCAAAAGAGAGAAAAAAGACAGTCGTAATGAGGAAATGACACATTACCAATCACAAGTCAATACGTGAAGTATCTCAAACCAGCTCAGAGACAGATGTGGCACAGATAGCATGAAGGGTGAATTCGGATGGACTAAAATGAATTTAGTGTTTGCAGAATTTATTTTTGGACTGGTGCTTCAGATTACAGGTAAGGATGCTTCTAGAGAGACATCTGAAAACATTACTTTATTAATATTACTGATGCTTGTATAACTGAACTTGTGCACGCACAGTTACTGAGACAGCTATGTCTGACACTTGTTTTCGACATGTGGTGTTTGGTGTAATTTGATCGAAGTGAAGCTGTGTGTAAAGCTGTCCTCACTCTAATCGGCAGCATGACAGTCACATTTCAGCTTATTTTGTCATTTTCAACAGCAGAGACTGGACAAAGTTCCCCCCGTTTGACTGTCAGAGAGGGAGATGACGTCACGTTGCCCTGTGCTAATGTGATACAGGATCGAAATGAATGTGTCCAGACTTCCTGGCTCTTAGCCAGGTCAGGAAGTGAATCAGCTCTGAACCTGTTTGAACATGGGAAGATTGGACAACAAGCCGGTGCTAAATCAGACAGACTGAGAGTTACAGACAACTGTTCTCTGGCTATAAAGAAGGTCTCAGCTGAGGATGTTGGTCATTACACCTGCAGACAGTCAGGACAAGACAACAACGTTTTTCTGTTTGTTGTTACCAGTGAGTATTTCCATCATCATGTTTTCAGCTCAAACTGTCTCGTTAGAACAACAGACTGAAACATCACAATAATTATGATCACACTGATGATTTTACTCTTGTTGTCTTTCTCTCACAATGTCTCCGTCTTCACCAGTGACTGAACACAAGAACCATGATGAGGTGACATTAACCTGCTCTGTGCTGATGCACAGACAGTGTGAACACAGAGTGAAGTGGCTGTATGGAGGTGGAGATGTGGATGAAAATAACAAAGTCACGCAGACACCTCTGTGCTCAGTTACTACAACATTTCCTACCTCTTCTCTTGAGCAGAAGACAAAGTATCTTGAGTTGTTTCAGTGTGAAGTGACTGATCTTTACAACAACAAAGTGCAGCAGTTTACCTTCAGCCGTCAGTCCTCTAATGACAAACCAGGTGAGATCATGGTGAGCTGCTTAATGTCAAAGCCAAGTAATTCATGATGTTTTATTCTCACCCGTCAACTTGTTGTTGTTGTTGTTTTGTGCTGTCATTGCCCAGGTGAGGATGCAACAACAGCAACAGTAACATCAGTAGTTAGAACAACTGGGGGCAACAGAAAAGCAGGGACAGGTCCTGCAGCCGATGGTACCGCAACAACACTAGAAAGCAGAGAATTTCCTGTTGTTTAGTCTTTCTCTCAGAATCTGAAGCCAACTCTCAGATGGATAGTTAGATATTCTAACGATCACTGGAACAGATTTTGAATATACAGTAGCAGAAATCTGCAGCTAAGAAATGTTTGCTGTAATCACATTCCAGATTGGTGGCTGTACGTCGTTGTGGCTGTGGGTTTAGTTGTGCTCGCACTCTTTATCGCGGCGGTCATCACATGCATGAGAATTAAAGGTGAGAGCATTCCCAGGCGAAAGTCTTACCAGCAAAACGTTGAGGAAATGTGGATGTTTCAACTTAAGCTTTTGTTGTTTCAGGCAAAAAGACACACACGGATGAAATCAGGGTGAGTTTTAAACTGAAGAATCAAACCATGGCACAGTTTGAACGGATTGAGGAAGTTTTTGAGCAGAAGTAGTTCAACATTTTGGTAAATGTGTTATTTTCATCTTCTTCCTTAGACAGTATAATGAATACTGAAATGAGCAAATTAAACCAATGACAACACAGAGAGGCTGTAACACAGAGCGTAAAATGGAGGAGGTGATTAGCTTAGCTTAGCATAAATACTGGATGCACAGGGAAACAGCTAGCTCAGCCCTGTCCAAAGTTATAAAATATGCCCTTTGTACACTCACTTACTGACATGGCAACATGTGCAGAAATTGTGGTTTTTAAATAATGTGAACTGTGTTTGTCCAGGGACAGAGCTTGAACCCCGCAGCAACTGAATCCACTGGTCCAGAAACCAGTCAAGACACGGTGAGAACGCATACTTACACCTCGTTCAACACTAGAGTCTCTCTGTCAACACTGTTAAATACACCTGTATGAGACAGAGGCACTTTCTTCTGCAAGACAGAGGAAACGGAGAGGGAGGGAGATGCAGCTGCATGACAATATAGCCTCACAGTAGAAAACTGTGAAACAGGAAGTCATAGTTGTGAAAAGTGAAGGAAGTCACAGTCAAACTGTTAAACTGTTATGTGAGCGGACTGACTGTGTTGTCTTCTCTGTGCAGGCTGATCCTGAAGATGGTGTTTCTTATGCCACCGTCAGTTACACCAAGAAGACTAGTAAAGCACAGGTGGGATGTTTTTGTGTTAATGTTTCCCTTTTTGGGTGTGATCGAAAGGTTTTTAGGCTAAAACACAAAATATGTACCTGATCTCAATTTAGCTGCTGTCTCCTTCAAAGTACTCACCTTAAACGCTGATCCGTGGTTCACAACTCTGCCAGGCACTGAAAGCACCCTAGTAGTCCCATCCTGTAAGTGTGTTGTGAAAACAGGTCGGCTGTGTCAAACCAGCAACAATGGCATGGCCGCAAAACTTCAGGGCGCTGTGAACCAGTGTGTTGTCATTATATGTCTCACCACACTGCAGTTCAGTTCAGAATGAGGAAGGCAGACAGGTCCTGCATCGTCTCCACAGCCCACCCTCTGGTAACATGGGGCTCCTACAGGTCGTTCAGATCCAGCTCCTGTCGTTACGTAACCACAGGAGTGATTTACAGAGGCCGTCCTCCTCTGAGTGAAACCGCTGAGAGGGGGCGTTCATCCCGCTAGGTGAAGCTCTCTGTTTCCGGCGGTAAGCTAGCGGTGTGTGGCGATGTCGTCGGTCAGAGCCGGACATGCAGACTGCTCTGTTGTTGGTTGTAAACACCAACACAGATGCCGATATTCTGTCCCAGCCCCAGAAGACCAGAGGAGACCGTGGCTGCGTTTGATTCTTTTATTCTTTCCAACCGTTTCCTCCGCTGTTCGCCGTCAGACTCTGGGTCGTAGCTATAGCGTAGCTGTTCGCGGCAGCCATGTTGGATACCGGTCCTGCACCACTCTGCACCCTCCCCCTCCATACGCCATTCAGGTAGCCAATCAGAGCAGCACCTCATTATCATAGCCTCCCCGCCCACTCAGAGCTCCACATAGATAATGAAGGTAGAGAGTGGGAGACTGCAGACCCTCCTCAGAGGCTGAACTTCAGACATCCAGGACCTGTTTAAAACAGCTTTCAGTCATAATATGTCCCCTTTAAGAGTGGAAACACAATTCCCCAATGTACGGCAATTCTTTCTCTGCATTTTTACAATGCAAATGTGTCCATAACAATGAAGTGTTAAACCTACATGGAGTTATCGCCTGAATCTGCAGCACCCATCGGATTTATGTAGCTTTATATGGAGCTGCAGCTCACCGTAGAGATGTCTGGTCACAACACAGTGTTGTTTGAAGCAGCAACAGGCAGGATGTTTCTCTAAAACCCACCTGTGCTCCACCTGCACAGCGCCAAAAAGAATTTAGCAGCTTGAAAGCCAGATATCTTCCTCAGCAGACCTAAAAGCAATAAATGTTGGATTTTACATTCAGGTTCACAGAAACACGACTCCACTGAATGCTAACGTTGCTCCGGCACTGCTGGATGCCTGAATAGGCAACAGTTAGCTGACAGAGGACAAATCCTGATGTTTGGTTGTCGCCACACACCTTTCCTTAGACCATTAGACAACTTAGCACATGAGATGCGTCATGGTCTGATCAGCAGATAACAGCTTTTCCCTCTGGCCTTCACAGGTTGAACATGACGTGGAGGTTGATACAGTGACCTACAGCACGGTGAAGGTTTCCTCACGTTCTGCCGGCGGTTCTGTTGACACAAACACGCTCTACGCCGCCATCCATAAACCAGAAAGATAAGAGACTACGGTAACTGAGAGGGACCATTTCACTGGCTTCATTTGTCTCCTTCATGCATAATTAGCAGACTGTAATGACCAGGAAAATCCTCAAAGATCTGTCTAATCTAATCTTTATGTAAATACTAAAAAGTAATAACCAATCATCATTGAAAACATTATGGGAGACTCTCCTGTTGTTTTTAATGTATTCGTATTGGTTTATCAGCTGTTTCTTGGACATTTATGTCCATTCTCAATGCTCAGGAAGTAACAGACAGATGGAGTGGAGGTTGTGACATCCGTTATTTGAGCTAAATACAATGCATCACCCTCATGAGAGTGAAGTTTGGGGGTGAAGTTTACGGGTTTCCTCTTTAGCTGTGTTGTTAGTCGTCAGATGGCTGTTGCGTTTAATGTTTGTGCTTACTTCAGCAGTTATTTATTTGAAGGACTGCAGGATTGTTGTAATGTTGGCACCTTACCTCTAGTCATTGTTCATCAGATAATGCTGATCTTGAGCAACATGGCGCCCTCTGTGGCAGATGTGTTCGCAACAGACATGTCAGCAGCTCTGTGTGGCTGTAGTTCAACAATGCTTACCATGTGGACCATGTTTATTTAATACGTTCATTTGTTGATTTTGCTGTTTGAGACGTAATGTGTAATATTTCTACATTAAAACATCTAAAAACGACGTGACTATGTTCTGTGTGTCGTGTCTTTTCAACAGTTTTCACAGTTCAGACTCAGAGTCTCTGTGAATCCAGATCACGCTGTTATCACCTTCGCTTCCTGTGGACAGCGTCGGCGTCTCCTCTCTGTGTATGTGTCAGTATTGTGTTCCCACGCTGCTGCACCACGTCACATGACTGAAACTTTTGTTACTGTTTTGACTGAGAGACTAGCTAGCGGCAGAAGGTTGTGTATTTAAATATGCGACAAAGCGTTCAAACTAATAAGGGGCTTGAATCAACTTCAGCACCATGGACAGCAACATCACAAACCTGAACTGACTCTCACCTGATCTGACAAAATGAATTCTTTCCAATTTAAATCAGAATGTACAACATGTCATAACCAGATTTTGTTTGATTATGTATTTCTGTTTGGACGCCTGGTTGAAATTTCTTTGTGGGTTTGAATGATTTGCGGGTCCTTTGGTAACGACACAGCAGTGAAGAATGACACGGCATTCCCCAAGGATCGATTCCGGGACCACTCGTATTCACACCGGCTCAAACTTCTCCAAAAACTTTTATGTAGCTAAAACAAATATCATCCCACTAAACAAAAATAAAAGTAAAATATTAATTTTAAAGTCATGAAAGACACTTAAAAGGCCAGAGCTCACATTAAATCCCATTGTTTTGGCTGTAAACACATCAGACACATGGGTGTGTTCAGGGCCTGTAATGTTAAGATTAACGTGTTTACAGAGAACTCAAGGTCACAACTGAGGATGCTGGTCAGTACACATCAGGAAAACAACATGCTGCAGTTAATCTGAGCGTTATTAACGGGTGGTATTCATATCATAATGTTTTCAGCTCAAATGACAAAGCCTTAAACCCGGCGTAGCAGCAATATGAGGCAGTTGCTTTGTTTATAAATTAGACTAATTTTCCTCTCCAACAGAGAAAACCCAGAATACCCATGAGCTAACTGCATCATGCTTGTATGCTGTTGATGCTTATCAGGTGTAATTCCTGGTCTCTCATCATCTTAGCATGCTAATATGTGCTGATTCATATTGAAAGTAAAGCTGAGGATGATGTAATGGAGATCCATCCAATAATATCTGAGACCTTTCACAGAAAACCACAAATGTTGAGCTCAGATGTCACCAGATGGAAAGTCTGGGTTTTTCATAAATGTGTTACCTGCAGTAGATGGTCAACACGACACCAGGTGGGAGACGCAGCAGGAGGTCTGGTGTAGGTGAGTAAGCACTGAAGCTAAGCAGTAACTGTTGCATTGAAAGATTCAGTTTGCTTGGTGATTTAATGGAAAAAAGACATGACAGGAAGTTTCTAACTGTGATTAAAAAAAAACAAAAAAAATGCCAACCTCACAAAAAAACTGGTTAAAAGGAAGCGACACCTCACTAGTCACAGGAAGTACACGTCTCACACCCCTGTGACGGTCGAGAGAGTCGGAGCAAGACACAGAGAGGCACGATGGTTAAATTCAGATGGATTAACATTTCTTTTATACTGACGCTGATGCTCCAGATTACAGATATGGCTTAACATAACACATAAATAAGATACAGACTGATGCAAAGCTTTATTTAAGTAATGCAGTTTAACTCCAACCAAATCGGCTGTTTGTTTGTTTGTTTGTTTGTTTATGAAGTTACCCTTCTCTCTGGTTTTCTCAGCTGTGGTTCCTGCACACGGTTACGCCTCCATCATCGTCAGAGGTGGAGGTAAAGTTGCTTTGCCTTTTAAGAATGTGATAAATGATCACCATCGCTGTGACGACACTACCTGGGCTGGTTCACAAAGAGGCCAAAACCAAATCAGGCAGACTGAGTGTTGCAGAGAACTGTTCTCTGGTTATAAAGAAGGTCTCAGCTGAGGATGTTGGTCGTTACACCTGTCGACAGTTCATAGGAAACAATCAACAAGGTCCAGACTCTGTAGTTCATCTGTCTGTTGTTACCAGTGAGTATTTACGTCATGATTGTTCCAACAATACGCTGACATATGGCAAGAATTACAATGAAGTTGATGTTTCATCTGTTGTCTTCTCTCACAATATCTCCATCCTCACCAGTGACTGGACTGAGATACAATAAAGAGGTGATGTTAAACTGCTCCGTGCTGACACATGAACCGTGTAGGCACAAAGTGAAGTGGGAGTTTAAAGGCAAGAGAATAAAGGCATTGAGGTCCAGCTGCTCAGTTCACGTGATGCTGAAAAGTTCAAAGGCTGATGAGCATTTTCAGTGCGTCGTGACCGACTTAAACACTGGAAGAGAGCAGCAGTTTACCTTCAAGCCTCAGTCCTCAGGGTGGGAAACAGGTAAGAGTATGATGAGCCGTTTAAAGTCATTTGATACAGATGTGAAGAATGGACAGTGACAGGTATTTAATTGTTTTATTGTCATTTTATGTGGCAACTCTGTCAACGACAGGAAGTCAAGAAACAGAAGTGGGAAATGCAAAACAGTCACAAGGTAAGACTGATAAGTGTTTTTCTTTAGACATTAAAAGTTTGAATGTCAGGCCAGCACATGATATTTGACGTATTTACTCATGGACACAGTTTATGTACAACATAAATTGTGTGATTTAGTCAGAAAATTGAATGTTTGAATGAATAAATGTTATGAAGTATATGAAAAGCACACAAAGAAAAGGGTTTTGAACAAAAATGAAAGCTGAAGCCAAAATATGTGATATTCTCATTGTTGTTCCAGAATGGTGGCTCTATGTCTTTGTATCTGTGGTTTTAGCAGCATTTCTGATAATCCCTGTTGTGATTGGACAATGGAGAGGTAATGGTTGGAATACACATTTAAACAATAAACAAGATGTGTTGATGAATCATGATTTTCACTGTGGCGGCTTGAATGTCACTTTTGTCTTTTCAGTAAATGAAGCACAGCTGGATGACAACATTGTGAGTTTATCAAATTTTCATTTCATAACAAGATACATTCACCTTAAAGCAAGATACTTTCACCTTAAAACAAGATACTTTCCATCATAACAAGATACTTTCCATCATAACAAGATACTTTCACATTTAAACAAGATACTTTCACAGTAAAACAAGATATTTTTAATATTACAACAAGATATTTTACTTATTATAACAATATACTATTTAAATGATTCATGCCGTGATATAATATGTTGTGTAACATGTTCAGATGAGGAAACAGTCTACAGTGAGTGGATAAATTGACAAGCCTGGCTTAGTACCACACATATTTAAACTTCTGCTTCATGCTTTGGCACAAAGTAACCTAACTTACATATTTATAGACAATTCATTGGTAAATGTTAAAATATTTATTTTAAATTCATTACTCATCCGTTGAGGGGGCGAGAGATCAGTTCTCAACATCATCTTGAACTGAACTGTAAGATGACCAAATGTGTCTGACTAGGAGCTGACCTTAAATCCTGCAGTGAGCACCAGAAACAAGTCAGGACACGGCAAGATCCCCCACTACACTCAGTCACTGAAACTCAACTTTGTTTCCAGAAAAGAAAAGGAAATGATGCAACTGCAAAATACCACAATAGAATGAAGTTGGGCCTAATTCCTCCTGTTAACATGTGCACTAGTTTCCTCGTCTCATCACATCTTCGCTGCAGAAACCCGTAGAAGCCTTTATCACAGCATTTTCAAAAACCTGGAGTAGAAACCAGGATACTGAGACATGTAAACACCCCATGCTGTTTAAAATACCAGACTTAGAACCAGACGAATCTCCTAATCTCACATTTGGTTCAATGGTTCCAATGTTCTGGATCAAGTTAGAGTTGGCAGACTGGGGCAAAGTCTTTAAACAAGACTAAGGTTCAGTTTAAATCCACATGTGTCTGAGCAGCCATGTTGTCTTCTGTGTGCAGGCTGATCCTGAAGATGATGTTCCCTATGCCTGCATCAGCTTCAACCACAGTACGGTAAGCTGCCTGTTGGATTTCACTGCTTTTGGCAGCTAAAACCAACAAATGGAAACATTTATTTCCAGAAAAGCTCTTTGTTCTGCCCAAAACATTGCATTTTAGGGTTATATTGTATTGATCCATGTTAAGTTTGTGTTGTCGTCCATACGTCTGGCCCTGATGTACCATTTTTGTGGTGTTGTTTCCTCCTGGTTTTGCAGGTTCAGGGTAAAGGTGATGCTAATGATGGTGAAACAGTGACCAACACTACAGTGAGAGCTTCCTCTTCATCTGCTGCAGCCTATGCTGACCCCAGCATCCTCTAGTCTACACTACCTACATCGGGTCCAATGACTTATCAGTGCCTGTCAGTATACGGTATACACATTTGCATCAGGATGTTACTTCTGGTATTTGAATGTTTTATATATATTTTTATATATATTTTAGTTACTGAATTAATATTCAGGTTTTATTGCTGCAAAAAAGCTTTTTGTCCAGAAAGTAGTGGAAAGTTAACACAATGTTTGGTTAAATCATCAATAACTCTAATATATGAATCGTCCGTCTGGCAACCAGATGGACCAGTACTGTGCTGTAATAATGACACAGATCATATTTATTGATCTTTAACTTGTGTTGAATGAACATTAAACTAACTGCATGCTGTTCTCGAGAGATAATGCACAAAGATCCAATACTGAGAAAGTTACAGGCATCAAACTCACATTCACGTTGTAGAGACAGCAAGAACTTTGCTTTGTATTTTACAAAAAGCATAACATGCATGTGATGTAAAATACTTTTTAAATATATATATGATCCTGAATTCTGAATTATTTTTCATGATCTAAGCATTGCCACATTGCACAGGAAATCAGTCAGTGAAGGAAACTTGGGTTATTAGTATTTTAACAATACAACACCACAGATCTTTGCTTTTGGCCTGCGTGCCACCATCAAGGTTCACTTTGGGTTCTCTAAAGGAAACATCTGAGTTATGCAGATGTGATTTACAGGCTGCCTCTGCCTTCCAGCCATTAGATGCCATGGGATTGGATTTATCATTCTGCTCTCAGGTTTATTGCTGCTGATGTTTCAGACCCTCATCGTTGCATCAGGGCGTTGAGGGGTCTGCTCTGACACATGTTTTTGTTTAGGCCTTGTTGAGAAGCTGCCGTCCTCTGTGATGTCAATGCTCGATGGGTATTGTGAATCACATGAAACACAGTCTCAGCAAACATGAATACTTTGGTGTCCCAGCTGTGAATTTAAATCCACCCAATCCGACACCATCGAGTTTGCTTGTACCATCGAGTTTGCTTGTACCTGAATTTGAACTGAATTGTTTTTTGTTGTGTTTTATATGTACATCTTTAACAAACTGCCTTTATTTACTTGTTTTAGCTCATTGTTTTCTTTATAAGAAGTGTCTAATTATTATATATTATAATAACATTTAACATTATTATTATTAGAATAAAACTCTATAGATATCCTGGTGCTCTGTGTGTGTTTGTGTAATGCAGTGTATGTGTCAACTGACGTGATGTGTCAACTGACACGACAAATGACAAAATAGGAAATGTATCGCCATAAAGGAAGTGATGCACACCTCCGCCAGGAAGTATTCTCTGTGCTGTAGCTCAATTAAAGGCTGTGAACACACGGGACAGAAGAGAAGAACGATGGTTGACCTCCGGTGGACTAAACTGGTTTTAGATCTCATTCTGCTGCTTCAGTTTAGAGGTGAGGATGCAAAACCTTTGTGTTATAATACTAATGCTGGTACACTGCTTCATAACCGGTCACAGTAATGTAATACCCAACAGCAGACCTGCAGACAGAAATTGTGCAGGAATTGTTTATTTATTGATGTTTGTCTCTCATCTCTTTTGCAGCAATAGCACAACAGCGTCATCCCTCCCTTGTGGTCCGAGACGGAGGTGAAGTCGCTTTGCCGTGCGAAGGTGTGATAAGTGGCTCTTCAGCCCGTTTCCCAAAGCAGCAGCAGTCGAGCTGGTTGTTCAGGGGCAGATTCACAAAAAGGCTGGCTCTAAATCAGGCAGACTGAGTGTTGCAGAGAACTGTTCTCTGGTTATAAAGAAGGCCTCAGCTGAGGATGTAGGTCTTTACTTCTGTCTGTTGCAGAAATCAGAAGATGCAGAGGGTCCGAAACCTCACGTCCATCTGTCTGTTGTCACCAGTGAGTATTTACATCATCGTGTTTTCAAACTTCCTGTTGAAAGAGTACGCTGAAATATCACTGTGATTACAGCGATGGAGTCAGAGTCATGGACCAGTCTTAACTTTGACTTTGTGTCTCTTAAACATTTTATCTGATGCCATTTATGCATCTTTTCAACTGTCTTTGCTTCTGCATGGAAATCCAAATTTGCAATGATACAGATCTTTACCCCTACCAGTTTTTATTTTTATATAAGGTGCAATCAAATGCTTTCAGACTATTCCTGTAGAATATTTTGCTACCGCCCCTTCGAAGAAGTGACATTGTGCATTTATGCGTAATCAGTGCCAGTAATCCCAGCCTGTAAGTCAGTTTAGGACCTGCAAAGTGTGCTGGATGTCCTCCACTGTGTCAAAACAGCGACTCTTCAGCTTGCATCTCATATTATGGAATGGGAGGAAACAGGGTTGGTTTGGGACTGTGCCAAAGCCTGTAACCCCAGCTCAGCTTGAGATCGCACAACATAGCCCAGCATGCTGACCCACAGCTGTTCCAGCTCGCAGGTTCTACTATCTTGTTACTGAGCTGTGCTGTGTTTAGGAACAGCTGCCACCGTCTCAAGGCAGTTTGATGGCACCTCATATTTGCACTTACAACACTACCTCTGCACAGAGCCACATATATAGTGCACACCTTTATTCTCACCTGCAATGCCTGAATGACAGAAAGATGATTGGTCACAATCTTTAAATTATCTCAAAAAGGTCTTGAGTGATGAAGTTAATTTGAGTCTTGTCTTTCTCTCACTACACCTCCGTCCTCCCCCAGTGTCCGAACATGAGGCTGATGATGGGGTGACGTTGAACTGCTCAGTGTCAACTCGCGGGCAGTGCAAACACACAGTAAAGTGGCATTTTAGCGGCGAAGCTACAGACGACCTGAGGACATCACAGTCTTACTGCTCGGCCCATGTCACCATGACAACTGCTGGTTTTATTTACACATCGCATAATCACGAGTTACTGAAGTGTAGCGTAAGAGATGGTTACACTGAAAAAGTGCAACAGTTTACCTTTAGCCCCGAGCCTTCAGGTGAGAAACCACCTGACAATGTGATGACATTATACAAAATCAACTCAGTAGGGAGGTCATGAGTGAAAACTACAAACTGGATCTGTTCATTTTATGGATTTTATAGGAAGAAACAAGAATGCACATGGAAACAACTATACAACAAATTCAGATTGGTGGTGGCTGTACGTGCTTGTGGCAGTGGGTGTAGCAGCGCTGGTATTAACTGTTGCAGCACTCATCAGATGGAAAAGAAATAAAGGTGAGAGCAAAGACTGACGACACTTTACTTTGATAACCCTGCAGTTTCACTGTGGTGGCTGGACATAACGCTGATGCTTCTTTTCTTTCGTCTTTTCAGGGAGAACAACAACAATGGATGAAAACACGGTGAGTTTTCAAAATAAATAATTACATTTTATGACATTTGTGACTTTACAGAGCGAACTGCTGTGCGTCGTAGTTGCTTTTTATGCTTCTCAAATCAAAATCAAAAGTATTTTTTATACTTGCATAATGTTACCACTTAAGACATCCTGGAAACATGACAAACCCTCCCAGGCAGAGGAATATAAAACATACACATAAGTGGAATAGAAAATAGGAAAAGTGCATAAATCCATGACACTGAGCAGCCCTGTTCTCTCCTCTGTGTGCAGGCTGCTCCTGAGGACAGTGTTTCCTATGCCTCCTTCACCTTCACCCAGAAGTTTAACAGTAAACGCCAGGTAAGCTGCCTGTTATAATATTGTTGTTAATTAATATGGAAAACGTGGCATTTTACTCTGAAACCCAATGTTGTTTTATTATTAATGATTGTGATGTCAGCTGGTTTGAGTCTACGTGCTGTGTTCCACGTGATGTTTTAATTCATATGCAGCTGCAGTGGGTTTTATTGTGTCGGGCCGGTTGGATTTTTGAGGTGCATTTCATTATTAACGGGTGTGTCGTGCTCTGCCTTGTCTTATCTTTGATCACCTTACATCCTGTTGTGTAACATAGGTGTTGTTTAATGTTCCTTTCTGCGCTTCAGGTTTGTGGCGGTGACAGTGCTGTGACCTACAGCAGTGTGAAAGCTTCTTCCTCTCCTGTCAGAGCCTCTGCTGATCACAACAACCTCTATGCCACCATCAACCAATCAAAGATACAGACAGCATAGTTGTTTTTGATATCACTACATTTATTTTTATAATGAAAGTTTAACAATTAAAGCTTGCGGCTGTGAAAACCAAGTCATTCTTTATTCCCAGAGTGACTTTACAATGAATTTAACCAGAATTTTCTCATTTCACTCTGCTGTAGCTGCACTGTTTTGGCTCTTGTGGGAAACACAATACAAATCCTGGAGAGAATTTTATATTTAATCTTCATCATCTAACTTGGTTGGTTTAGTTGTCAGTAATTATTATTTATCATACAGCTGCACAGCCGCATCTGGCTGTTATTTTCTGATATTACAATATTGCAGTGTTATTGTCCACACCTTTCCTTCCCATCTTGCTTTAAAAAGTGTTTCATCCAGAAGGGGGAGCTGTAGATTAAGTTACTACCGGCGTGTAAAGTGAAAGCCCAACATTCATATGACTGAATTCCATATAAATATGGTACATTTTACTCAGTGAAGATGCTTTCAACCACATTATTGTTCTCTGTTGTTGTTTTTGAAGACAAACATGCACATGTAAGGTGGTGCTGGCTCAAAGATTAGGTGTGATTTCATTTTTAACTTCTGTATGTTTCACTGTTGCAATAACCATGCAAAGAGAATGAATATTACTTCTCCCTTTAATATAATCTATAGTAATGATCAATACTTTACAAACACTCTTGGAACTGGAATATTCAAACTAGTATTCTGTATCAGATATGTGGATGGACTGTTTGTTGTAAGAATATCTCAATTGAATTTTATTCTGTTAACTCATATTAAAATCTATTTTATTATGTGTTCCATCATGAGAACGAACCTTGTCCAACACCTGAAAATGTACAAAATTTGCTAAATCAACAGTTGCAACAACGGGCAGAAAATCCCATTTGTTGCAGATATATCACTTGTTGACGCCTTCGTCTGTCAAAAATAACCAATCAGAGAGGGCCGTCAGTTCCAAATATGGTAGGGAGTACTCTACAGCCCGCCCCTCTTTGTTGGCTCGACCAATGCGAAGCCGCCGATGGTCGGTGGCTGCCGGGGATACGTGCAACGGAGAGATACTGAAGAAGAGTGGATAGCTAGTGGGACCGTTTTATCCCTAATGATTTCATCATGTGAGGGATTAAAGAAGCGTGTTTTTTATCAACATGAGATCGTATTTTCGGGGGAGATAGCTGATACCGAGGCGCCGTGCCGGCTGCTGGCGGGGAGGAATGCGCAGAAGAGGTCATTTTCACGGACTGGGTTGGTGGGAGGCAACGGCCCCCGCAGTGTTGTGAGAACGAGAGAGAGTACCAGCGTAAGCTAGCTAGCGACACAGCAGGACTTCCGGAAGATATTTTCGAAATAAAATAGCTCCTACGAGAATACGGTTTGTTTCGATTGAGTTTCAATTATAGGCACCGCACTGACACTTGAAACCCAAACATACGAAAATGTAATGAGTTAATTAATTGTGCTGCGACTATTTGTAGCGCTTATTCTTTTAATGCGAGGGCTCGACAAACAAATTGCTCTTACTTTGGCGGGATCTTCCGTATTCGCAGGCCAACGGTCGCTGTTAGCTCTCGCTAGCTTGACGCGCGCAAGAAGGGGTGAAGTTACAAAGCCTCGAACCAAAACAAGACTTCACAGCCTGTAGTGGACAACGACGCCTTGTTATGAATGGGACCTTCCTCGCCTCGCCGTGTGTTTCCCGAGTCAAATGCCTTTTAAGCCGCGGGATCCGTCGTTTATCTGAAACCGGAGGAGCCCCCGGTGGATAATACGGTACGTTTGGATTAATAACGGTTGGGATATTTCAACGGTTGCACTCAAACGGAAACAAAAAATACCCCTTATAGCGAAAACAACCTGTGTCTGTTGTGCTTTCCCTCGTGAGTTTTAATGACCTAATAAAGTTATGTGTTTAATTTTACACATACTGTCAGTTTAACATACATTTCAAACAAACTAGCATGTCTTTTACACTTACGTGTAAGTTACAGAGACCCTGCTGTTGTGCAGGTAAAGTTAGCTAGCTACATTTCAACTATATAAAGTAAAACCATATTGATTTTTATTATTAACGTATTCGTACTTTATTGTGTATTTGACAGCTTTGACAGCTCAATGTTGATTTTATTGTGAATAACAGGGTTTTGATACTAATATAGGATAATAATAGGTGATTGTGATTTCTCTACACAATATTTATATGTTGCATTTTGTTTATTGCAGGATATCTTCTAAAGACATTGCGAAGGAATTTGCTTCCCTATAAGGATTTGTTGTCATGTTGTCAAGGCTTCATACTCTCCGCTGTAGCGCTATGGTTCCTCTTCCCAATTAGGACAGGCACCGATCATCTTTAGCTGTACTCTGGTGGAAATGTTGTACTTACTGCTTATAATATGCTTATTTGTTATGTTTCCTACAATAACTGTGTAGCATTGTGCTCATCTTTCCTCGTGCTTGCTGGACAGTTTGAGCTCAGTTATGCAGAAACCCTGAATCAAAGCTTCCCCCCTCTCTGTGAGAAGTAGGGGTTTAAGAACACATTGATACATAGGAGTATCACGATATTATGCCTTGTGTTAGTATTATGCCAATTAATCAGTAGTTGAGATGCATGACACAGGTACATGTGAATGCAGTCAGATTGCATAAATGTAAACTTTTATATACTTAGAGTTTGTGTGAAATGAAGATGTTTTACCAACACTTCCTTACTTTAACACTTCTTCTTCTTCTTTAATTTATATTGCCTTGTCAGAGCATTTTAATACATCTCAGTGTATAAAACTGTAACTCCTGTGTTGTGACATGTATTGCACGGTCGGGTTCTTGTGAATTTGCAGCCCCAGAGAGAGGCTCTTGTGTTTTTGCTCTCACACACATTAGCTAGAAAACTCTGTCTCTGGAGGGAAGAAGGGGATAAACACACACAGGTGCAGCTCATTATCAGTGCTGGTATTGTTCATGCTAAAAGGATCTCCTTTATAAGAGCTGTCACTGCTGGGAGGGGTATGACAGATGAGTCTTTCTGGAAAAGCCTGAGTGTAACTTTATTTTTTGGGTTTTTGTCTCATGAAGGCATGAATAGTGCAGGTGAGACAGCTCAGAAAGGGGCTTTCCTGCATTGCGAGCCTACTTTAAATTCTGGTTTGGTTGAAGTTGAAGTTTATTTTATTTATTTGTTTTTTCTGCCTGCCAGGTTTGCCCTTTAAGATCAACATGTACTGTCCAACACTGACAAACAAGAAGAAGCTCTTGTAGCTGGAGGAGGATCGCCTGCATTAACTCTTCCTCCTCCTCCTCCTCACACTTGTGGGATCAATGACGGGCCCCAACTCACCAAGCCGAACCGGCACCTCCCCGGCCAAGCTCAGCAGGCACGGCCGGTCCAAGAGCACCAGCTCACACTGCCTCCTCCGCTGCAGCACCCAGGAGGAGTCCTCCGCCTCTCCCCCAAACAACAGCTCCAGGTCCCCTGGGGAGGAAGAGGAGAAGGATGGAGGGGTTCTTTTCTACGTTAACAGGACCGGTTTCCCTATTGAAAGCTTGACCTGGGAAAGGATGTGGTCCCATGTGGCTGCCGTGCATCCCGAGGGCCAAGAGATGGTGGACAGGATACGAAACGCTGCATACCTTCCCAAGGTAAGCCCGCTGCGATGGCTCCGTTTCTAGGTGTTTGTTGAAGTAGACAGAATGACTCTTTGGAAGTGACTCCTGTTCATCTGTAATAATGAAGTTTACCTGTGTTAAAGCATATTTTGTCTTCATTTCCAAGCTCTTCCCCTGTCACAGAGTATGGTGCAGTGTTGTTGATCAGTGCACCTGCTACTCTGAGATCTGATTGTTGTCTTTTTACTTCAGTGGGTGATGTAATCATTTTGATTATTTGATTTAATTCAAGTTGAGGCATGGAAAGTCAACGCAGTTGGACCCGGGAGGTGTTCACATGACAGCAGCAGTCGAGGTTTATGAAACCAGTGTAAACGGACTCTGAAGGCTTTCCCTCCAGGCTTCCCTGTGGCTGCCCTGTGAAGAAGGAATGCAGAGGTCTTCGCGCTTTTTCAGTGCTGACACCAGGCCTGTGGTGATTACTGTGGAGAGACAGGACGGATGAGTGCGAGGGCTTCCTGTAGAGTAAACACGGGGCTGTAAGATGGTTTTCATAGTGTTTGAGATGAGTTTTCAGCATGTGTTGGCAGATCTCACTACTAACGTGATGTCAGAGTCAGGTGCCCTGTTCCTCAAGCTCTGCCCTCGTCAGACAGGTGTGCTACTTTTAGCACATTGCTTAATGCTTTAGCTAATAATTACTGACTTTATCAGTGAGTCTGTGGATTATTTTGTGTTTAGTTCCTGATTCTTCACTTTGTAAAAATTAAAAACAGTACTGCGTCATCAACACGTTTTCTCTCGTGCCCCCTGTTTCAGTGCAACTTATGGTTATGTCAGGTCGTCCTCTCCCAGTCAGACGTTGTGTGTTCACTCACACTTACACACTTGGCATCGAAGGTGTTAATGTCATTGTGTTTTCACGAATACACACGCTCCCAGGTGTGTGCCTGTGCTCACACATGCAAATGCATCACATTACCATGACGACAGGCGTGCTAAATTCGGGCCCCATACCTGTCAAGTGATTTTAATTCAGCTTTTTGGATTTGTCACAGTGTGTGTGACTCACCGCGACTCCTGACTTACACACACACACACACAGTGCACACACATTCATTCAAAGCACACATACACACAAACACTGTATTTAAAACAATCCTGAAACGACGCTGACAAGAAAACACTGGTGCAGGAGCAAGTAAACAGGTTCAAACCACAACTGCAGTCTTCAGCCGGTGGAGTGTCGTTGAATAAGACATTAAAACCCAAACAGCTGCGGGGCTGTGCTGTTGTTCAGCTGATCCCGACCTCTCTCTGCAACTGCAACAAAGAATGTTCTGTGTGCCGTTTACTGTAACTTTAGTTTAACACAAGTAAAAGAATTTCGACAGCCAGATTTAATGCAGGAAGACAAATATTGATATTCACATCAAATGATTGGTCAACTAATTGACTGGCAATGACAACATTATAATGATTGTCACAGTATTATAAAAGACCCAAATTGGCACAAGACCCAAGAACTAAGATAACTTTTCTATGCAAACAGATAAACGAGGTCTGTGTTTGTATCATCCAACACAGCACTGCCTTTATGAGTCAGAGTCTGAATTGTTTTAGTAAAACATCAAACAAGAATATTTTCTAATATTTAAAAAAATCTTATGTAGAAAGTAACGAACAGCTCATTGACAAAGACAGTAATCATTCATTGAATCCCTGCTCAGAATTCATATTGTTGACAAACGTGCTTTCAGTCAATGCAAGTCTGTAGAAGTTCAGTAACAGCAGCAGTCGTAGTGGCAACAGCAACAGTTAACATAAAAAGATGTGACTGCTTCTTCAGCGTGGAAGAAACGGCGTCCCCCGGTCACATGATGCGCATCTCTGTCTGCCACCGGGGCCCCTCAGCCCAGATTTTCCTCATAGTTTTCCCGTCAGTGATTCGGATGAATGCTTGGTGTGTTTCAGGCTGTGGAGGAGGGAATCTGCTCAGTGTTTAGCTCTGCTAATTGGCCATGTGCTCATTAGTGACCTGGTTGGCTGACAGAACCAAAATCCCATACTGTTGTTTGGGACAGAAGGACGACAGGAGGACGCGCGCACGCACATGCACACACACACACCAGCGCAGAAACACTGCATCCAGAATGTGTACACATGTTTTAACTGTAGGTTGCAACAGTTTGAGCTTTAACGTGTCAGCTGCTCATGAATATCACTCCAGGGTTTGAGCCACTGTGTCTGTAAAGCTGTTACGTTGCCTCAGTTTGGTAAATAAATAATGTTGATCACCAGATTTTCAAAATGGACACAGTTAAAGTCGACCATCGTGTGCACAGAAGTACGTCACATGAAGTTGTTTTGCTTTGAATCGCTTCACTAGGACGCTGCTGTGTACTGTAAGGGTTCTGTACGCACGCACCTGAAGTGTTCGTTGGTTACCATCGCACTGTTGTATTGTTGATATGCAACTTGACCCTGGAGTTAGAGATGTGTGTGTGTGTGTGTGTGTGTGGTGTGTGTGTGTGTGTCAGGTGTGAAAGCAGATTGTTACCGCGGATACAGTCACTGATACGCTGACCCAGGAGAGGAGTAACCTCAGAAAACAGTAGGTGTGCTTACGTCTGTGTCATTATGGGATTTATGAGATACAGCTGTTGTCTGTAACGTTGAACCAAAAACATGAATCAACACGTGTCGAGATGAACTCTCAACATGTTGAGAGCCACCAGCTCTGATAAATTGCTGAGGGACACAAATCAGAACGTTCCCCTGCTGCAGGTCTCAGGTTCACTGTGGAAACTTCAGCTGGGTTTGTGTTGTTGTCCGCGACCAGAGTCCATGCTGCCACTTTTCCCTGCCCTCATTATCAGAATTGAAGTCTTGGCACAGGGACCAAATCCCTCTAATACAATCTGGGTAGTGGATAATCTCTGGATACCAACTGGACTACCTACAGGACTTTTAATAGGAAACCAAACTGGCTCAAACTCGTCTGAGCAAAGATCTCCGTCACAGCTCTGGAGGCAGAACAAATCTTTTCATTCAAGACTTGCACTCTGTCTAAATGTAGTGTCTCAAGCACAATAAAAGTAGCATCATGTTTTTCAATAGTTCCACTCTTTTTCCATCTTCTCTGAGGGCGCTGAATGTTTTAATTTGAAGTTAACGTGTTGTCATGACACATGTTAACTGGGCGCGTGGTCACCGGACCACAGGAACAAGAACTTCAACTAACAGAACTTCCATAATCCATCGTAGCGCCATTGTTGTGCAGTCAGATGTTTCCGTTCCTGCCGTGACAATGGGGTTTTATTTTGGATGGCATTAACAGATTACATTTAAGCCAGAGATTTTTGGCATTTGCAACAGTAAAAGCAGCTCGAGGGACATATAGTAACAAAACAATGGAGCTCCTGTCTGCAGGGGCTTGTGTCACATCATCTAAAATCACTGTACAAATGGCATGTTTTGGGATTTGACGCGGATATGTGTGGATCCCTGCCAGCGTGGATTAGTTTAGACAGATGTGCTCTGAGGCAAAGAATCACAGTAATCTTCAGGAAGGTGTTCTTGACCGTGATTACCGTGGTCCAGCTGTCAGCACTGAAGTCGTACGAGTCCAGGGGGGAAAGGACGTCAGCTTCACAGAACCAAATCAAAAGTATGATTGCAAGAAGTGGGAAGTCTCACGTCGAGACGTTCCTCAATCATTTGTTTCTCAGCTGTCGCTCCGACTACACACAGAGAGACAATCAGAGAGGCATTCCTCGGGATGTCCCGCTCTAAAGATAGCTTGACAGCATGAAATACGACCTGTCTGTCTCCATGTGGGAGGGTGTTGTAATCTGAAGCATCTCTTCATCCCAGTGGTCCTCACACCTGGTACTTGATACCTTAATGATGCCTAATTTAAGCAAAAAGAAACGCGCCTGCTCGACAGGAAAACACCTTCTAATCCTTTTGTGTTTGTGCAGAACTCTTGGAATTGATCAGCATCGTGCAGCCTGAGTTACCCTTACTGCTTATTTAGTGAAACACCAGGGATATTAAAAGATCTCTCTCCACTCTGATCTTCTTGTCGCTGCATCTCTGGTTTCTATCCCTGCTGCTGGGTGGGTTAGGTTGCCAGCCTGCCCCGCGGCTCTGGAGTAGCGGGAAACAGTGAAGAGGAGGGAGGGCGGAAAAGACCGGGTGATGTTAGAGAAGATAGAGGAGGAAGTTGTGTAACAACTTAGAGAGAGAGAGGGACAGATGAGAGCAGGACGGGAAGGAGAAGAGGTAGAGGAGGAAGAAAAGAAGGATGGGAGAGAGACAGCAGGAGGCTGAGGAAGATAAAGCTCCAGGTTAAAGTGGGACTATGAAGGGATGCTCTCCCAGTTGGATGCTCTCCCAGCTGGATGCTCTCCCAGCTGGACTCTCAACAGAGAGGAGGAGTCACCCAGGACCATCATAGCCGCTGTGGACAGCCTCAATGCTTCAGTTTCCATTCATAAACATGTTCATTGTTAGGAGTCTCCCCGGTTGGGTTGTAGATATGTGTTATATTATTGAATCTGAAACACGCCTGAGTCAGCATGCAGGATGATCACTGCCTTGCTCAAGGACACAGTGAGTTGGTGGGGACTGAGTCTGCTTCTAAACTGTTTGTATGCGAGTTGCACCGAATGTGTCGGCGGCGGCACGAAGAAGGCAGCTCTGACTGACATGCCTCTGCAGCAAGGCGACGATAAAAGCGAGGGATCGCCCGTCATCTCAGTCCCTGACCCAGCAGAAAGCAGCTTTAGAGGGTGTGTGTGTGTGCGTGTTTGTGTGTGTGTGTGTGTGTGTGAGAGAGAGAGTGCGTTGCAAGCTGATGTGGCATTACGCCTTAGTGAGGATTTCACTACATGGGAGATTATGTGCCAGTAAAACCTGCTATTTACTGGTCCTGGCCGGCAGGACGGTGTGTGGACTGAGTGGCTGTCGACAGGCTTGTGAATGGAGGAGAGATCGGCTGACTGGTTGTCTGACTGGTTATCTGCATTGTCTTCAGTCTAGTTTGAAGGCTGAACTGCTCTTTGTTTTATGGCTAAATGACTTCTGCACTGGCTGAGCGACATGTTGAACTGCTTGGCTGATGTTAAAACCTGTGTTGCATTATCGTATTGTATGCTTGTGCACAAAACCACAATTTATAAGTGGTTTATTTGAAGAGGAACATCTTGGTAGGTCACACGTGTCCCAGTTTTATATCAGGACCCCATCGCTTTTCCAGATGACCCGTAACATGTGCCCGAGCTCGCCCTCCATTTTGCCCTGTTTTCTTCCCCCTCCGCTCACTTTTCACTCTAAGCAGTGAAGCTAAAACCCACAGGAAATGATAGGGCAGCTATTATAGTTCACCCTTCCTGCACGCATGCACGCACACCACAGAGGCAGCCTGTGTGTCAGAGGAAGCGTCGGTTTGTGTTTCACTCTGACTCACTCTCTGGTGGTGTGGTCATGTCCTTCTCGCGCAGCCACATCTGTGACCTCCGTTTCCTCTCTGAAACGCTCCTTGTTGAGGTGAAACAGCAGCAGCAGCAGCAGCAGCAGCGTGGTTTTCACTTCCACCACAAGCTTCTGTGCTCACAGTGTGGGTGTGTGTGTGTCTGTCGAAGCGGTCGAAGGTGGTGCACAGCGCACAGCCCCGACTTTGAGACTGGTTTTGTGCCTCGCTATTTCCTTTGGCTACAACTGTGAGAGTGCCACAGCCGCCACAGCTTACACCAGCGGTAGCAGTGACATTACTGTGTTGTCCTCTCATTGAGTTTCAGCAGTTAAGCTTGACGTCACACAGGTTTTTCTGTTTCTGCGAAACTCAAATGGCCCTCAGGTATTGAAATGTAAAGCTACATTGGAAACTGCAAGGGGAATTCCTCTGTAAATGCTGTAAGTCTGATCTCTGAACGTTACTTAACTGTTTAATTAAAGAGAGCAGAGCTTCAGACATGGTTCCTGTGAAGCAAACACCACCGAGGCTGTGAGAAAGCATCTGTTCTCGCAGTAGCGGCTCAGAAATGACTCTGCTCCTCTCGGGCTGTCTCCGGCTGCAGCTTTCAGTGATGCTCTTTAAACTGAGAATCTGACGAGTTGACTGGTGGACATCTGTTGCAGCGCTGCAGCAGCAGAACATCACTGAGTGTTTAAGATGGCATGAGGCGTTTGGGGCGCTAATGTGTGCAATCATCTCCGTGTGCTTCTCCCTCTCCGCAGCATGCTGTTCCCTCAGTCCCCACCTTCAAACCGTCCATGTCCGTCCCCGACTGGCTGGTGGCCGTCCAGAACTACATGAAGGCTCTGCAGTATCCTTTTGACACAAAGCCGCGGCAGCACATGTTGCCGTGACAACAGATGTCACGGCAAGAGCACAAATTTATCAGGACGCCGGCGTGACACCGACGTCAGGAGCGACAACAGAACAGTAAAAACTCTGAAAGTGCTGCTTTCCTTTACGCTCCCGTCAGGTACAACCACACAGGGACCCAGTTCTTCGAAATCAAGAAGAGCCGCCCACTCTGCGGGTGAGTGAACTGCAGCTTTCACAAAGGTTACTTGACTAAAATCAGATCCACACAGCAACTTCTCTTTAAACAAGTCACAACTTAATTAGCGTGAGCACGTTTTACACAAGCTTTGTTTCTCAGGCCTCTTTCAGCCTCGTTTCAAAATGCAGCTGAACGGAAAGCAGTGACAGTGACACGGCTCTGAACAGGGTGTAGACTGCAGTCTTTGCCTGCGTGTTAACAAACTCACGTTAAATCTGCAAATACATCAACTTCCAGGCGACGAGAGGCTTGAAGTGGCGCCTGAAGACTGAGGAAATGTTGCTTAAAAGCAGAAGCGGTCGTGTTTGTTGTGTTTTCAGTCTGATGAACAGTCACGTTAGCTCTGCACACAAAGGCAGCTGATGAGTTAGACTGATTAAAGGGCAGGGCAGTGACAGGGGGACCACCAACCCTGACCTTTGACCCCTCTGTGGGGACTGGGGCAGGAGAAGAGACCCCACCTGTAGAGTGTGCTGAAACCTCACATTACACCACACTGACTCATTTACAGTGTGAACCAGTTTGTGTTCACCTTTACGTCACATCTGAAATATGAATGTGGGGCAATGAAACCATCACGTTAACATCTTTAGCACCTGTTTGTCAAACAGACACTCAGAATCTGGCTGAGCTGAGTTCAGAGCAGTTCATCTGACCTTGCTTCAGATCCTGGTGAATCCCTTCTTCTTCTCCTCCTCCCTCTCTCTGACCTCTTCCTCCTCATCCTCATCTTCCTCCTCCTTCAGGTTGATGGAGACAGCAAGAGAGATGATCAGGGAGTCTTTGCCAATCAAATGTCTCGAGGCCGTCATCTTGGGCATGTATCCTTTCCTGGAAACACACACACAGAAAACACACACACACACACACACACACACAGAAAACACACACACACACACACACTGGGGCAAAAGGTTATTTTGTTATCTGTGGGTGAAATCAATGAGACACGTTGCTCTAAGGTCCTACTGCCCCCCACCGCCGCCGCCACCACTCTTCCCAGCTCTTACTGAACCGTGTTGCCTGGCAACAAGCCCTCTTCAAAGTTTAACCCCCCTACCACACACACACACACACACACACACACACACACACGCTCACAAGCTTAGCATCATCTGGCAGAGCTTAAATTTTAAAGCTGCAGTCCATAGTCTGGGTTTTTTTTTGTAGCATCTTTGACGTTTGATTTTCCAGAAACCTGCAGTTTTGTTTGAAACAAGAAGCTGTGATTGATTGTTCGCTGGTGGACGAGTGCTGAAGCTGTGGTTTCACTACAAAGCCCACATTATGTGTTGATATGCAGCCACTGTGGCTAAACATCAGTTTGAGAAGACCTCATTTAACCGTTGAGCTGTTGGTGAAACTGTCTGAACCTGAGAAGAGCTGGAGCGATAGTTGAAGTATAAACTGATTAATGACAGCAGTCGTGCATTGATGCGGTAGCCGTGGGTCAGAGCTTTGATCAAACACTGAAAATAGGATGTGAAGGCGCTGATCTGTGGTGGCGGTGGTGTAAACGTGTCAACACATGAAAGATCTCTGTGTGTTGCAGTGAACCGATGGTCCAGTTTCACATGTGCTACTTCCACAGCGGCTCTTTCTCCAGGGCTGCGACGGGGGCAGCTGACAGTGACTGAGACTGGCTGTAGCCTCCAGATGAAGGGAGGGGAGAAGGAGAGCAGTGGAGGAAAAGACTCAACAGATGAGTAACATGAGGGCGAGGAAAGAAGGGACGTACGAGCCAGAGGGAGTGAGGAAAGAAGTGAAGAGCAGACCCGACGATCAGTCAGTGCGTGACTGTCTGCTGCTTCGTGCCCTTTAACACCCTCACACCCTCACAGTCGTACAGGCGGGGGACATGTGTTTGCTCAGTGTCACCTCTCACCGGCCCGCTGGTCATCCACCCCTGAAAAAAGGTAATTAGGCCCCAGCGAGAATTGAACTCGCGACCCCTGGTTTACAAGACCAGTGCTCTAACCACTGAGCTATGAGGCCTCACCTGTTGTCAGTGGTGAACTACCTACATTTAAATGATAATGACAGGGGAGGACACACCCTTCCTGCACATCAGCTGTTGTTAAGATAATGTTGGACTGACCTAACCAGTTGGCTCTGTGACTTAATGTTTGCTCTGCTCTGGGATCCAGACTCAGTTTATAGCCAGAGACACTCACACAAGTCCCTGTGATTAATAACCCCCCTGCTGTCTGATGAGAGGCGGGAGAATTGAAAATAAACAATAACAGTAAAGGAGGGAGTGAGAGAGTCTGAGAAGATACTAACAAGTCTCCACAGCCGGATGGAAATGCAGCTTTCCACAGGACGTCTGAGGCTGATGACTCACCTGTTAGCGACTAACTTCAGGGCTTCCTGTTTGTTAGAAGATCCCTTCACAGTTCTGACGTTTGTTTTGTTTTTATTTTTGTGTTTACATTTCAAAAACCTGCGGTTTGTGTAAACCCTTTATATCCACCATCAGAGAGGAGGCTAAGACAGAGCACAGAGCCATGAGCCATGTTGTCAAAGCTTGTGGCTGTTGAAGCTGTCTGACCTCCTGTCTGTGTGTCTGTCCTCCTGTCTGTATGTCTGTCCTCCTGTCTGTGTGCCTCTCCTCCTGTCTGTGTGTCTGTCCTCCTGTCTGTGTGCCTCTCCTCCTGTCTGTGTGCCTGTCTTCCTGCCTGTCCTCCTGGCTGCAGTCCGTCCTCTGCCGCTGGTTCCTGTCCTTCCCTGTTAACAGGGATCTGAGTTCTCTCCAGGATATTCAGGGTTTATCTCGGGTCACTCCAGCTGTTTGTGTCTGTGTGTCTCATTGTGTTAGCCGTCACCGGCTAGTACAAAGCAGCCTGAAGTTGAATAACACACAGAGTACCAACGACTTTCAGTAGAGCTTTTCAAAATAAAGGCACACAGAAGTATGTGAATACATGAACATAACTTAGCACAGACTTTGCTCCCAGGAAGCCGCAGGAGTGTCAGAGAGGTCAGTCGCTGATGTCGGGCCTGTCTTATTCCAGCTCGTCCCAAAAGTGTTGGTGGGGCTCGGTCAGGTTCTTCGTGCTAAAGTGAAAAACATGTATTCATGGACCTGGCTTTGTGTTGTGTTCACTGCTGGTTGAAAAACAGGAAAAAGGCCTTCCGCAATCAGTTGCTGCAGAGTTGGAACCACAGCGTTGTATAAAACATCATTGTGCATTGCGACATCAGGTCCAGGTGAAACTGTGTTTACAGAGGCCGTATCGTCTGAGTGACGCAGGGTCAGCAGGAGCTTGATTTCAGAGTTGAAACAACAAACACAGAGTTCCTGGGACTCAGAGCTGGATGGTAGCCTCAGTGTTCAGCTGTTTCTCAGCAGGGTTTGACACGGTGAACTCCCCAAGACACGCTCATATAGCATGCTGTTGCTGCTAGCTAACGACTAAGGCTGAGCTCCGCGCTGCAAAAAGCATACACGTCATGATCACGCTTTGATATAAGAAATGATACGTGTTCGGATCTAAAGAACCAAGAAGCCCGGTGAAGACCAGCCTCCTCAGCTGCTGCTGAAGAAGGTCAGGGCCTGGAGTTTGCTTACGATGAAGACGAGGAGAGCGCGACTGTTGCTAAAAACACACCGTACATAAAGAGGATTTGATGCCTTTCTCAGGGTTTTCTTATCTTGAATCTTTCCTCTTTGAAATCAAGGCGAGAAGTAATAGCAGAGAGAAAATGGAGGGGGAGCGGGCGAGAGAGATGCACTGAAAAAGAGAGAATTTAAAAATACAGTGGATTAGCTTCTTATTGTACCCACAGACAATGTTTCCCACTTACCTCGGCCTTTTAATAGAGCAACGAAATGCAGTATTTGGAGGAAATCACGCGGTAAAAGATGATTAAAGCCTGCCTGCTGTCAGGATGCAGGGGACGCAGCAGCAGCAGATTATTATTATATCAAAGCTATTACAGCTCTCATTTCAAAGCGTGTGTACGAGCGTGGATGCTTCACCCTGGAACTGACACCTCTCTTATAGTGGTTTCTATGGAAACCGGGGGAGAGTGTGAGACAGCGCCACTGTTTGCAGCGTCACATGTCCTCTGTCACAGGAAGTGTGTTTAATGAGCCGTTCATTCGGGAGGAACACCAGGGTGTGTCGCGCGTGTGCAGACCTGGCGTGCGGCGTTGCGTTACGCTGTTGTGTTTCTGTTGCTTATCGATCTGTTTCTGTGATGAGCGGTGATACCTCTGCAGTCTGCAACACACACACACACACACAGGCACACACACATCTCTAACCATGACCAACACTCCGTCCTGTCCCTTTTCTGCAGGTTCCGCCTTCATATGCACGTGTTTGTTTACTTTGTTTGTTTGTTTAGACCTGAAATGTAACCTAGAGTATGTTTTAAGCTTGTCACAGATTAACCCGTGTCTCAGAGACTTTCATTTTCACTTTGAATTTAGGTTCTGACACGAAACTCATGAAACTGCTCAGTAAGTAAAGTCAGACAAACAACACTGGTCGGTGGTTGTGGCCCTTTGTGCGTGTTTAATGGAAACAGTGGAGCAGGAGCGGAGCAGATGGTGGGACGCAGGCCGACAGTGATACTGTCCAGATCTGGTCCAGTTGGATCAGTCCACAGCATGAGAGCTGACTAAATATAGGCCGTGCTCTCTTAAGGCTTCAGACTTTCCATCATAGGCATTTCATCATGAAGAAGATCATGAGCACAAACTCTGAAACCACAGCTAACGTTGTTTCTCAGCCACAGACGAGCTGCTAAGTGTGTTGATATGGGACTGAGCTAATTGTATCAGTTCAGCCTTGTGTTACGCTCTGCGCCGAGTAAACCATGCCCCCATTCTCTCTCTGATCCAGGTTTTACTGTTTGAAAGTTAAAGCTGGAGTCAGAGTCAACTGAATGAATCTGCCTTGTTAGAGTTGAAGTGCGGGAAAGGAGGAGAAGATTAGAAAGAGGTCGAAGTCAAAGAGAAAGGACTGAGGAGGCGGGAGGTCAAAGGTCAGAAGGTCCACACACACACACACACACACACACACACATCTCCCACACACCCCGTGTTTGTCCTCAACCTCCTCAGCTTCTGATGGTACCAGACAGCTCTTCTCCGTCTTTGTTTCTCTTGTTGAGTAAGAGAAAAACACAACAGTGAATCAGACGGACTCGGTCGGACGGGCAGAGCGGCGCAGACACAAACTTTGGCAGTCGCAGAGCCATTGTTTACCCCGTGGCATTTTCACAGCATTGGCCTTCTGGGAGTCAGACTGAATCTAATTTCACATGAGTCAAGCCGCTGCGCTGCCTCCGCTGTGACAGATCCGAACAAATACACTCCAACTTTCAGGTTTGTGCTGTTTTTATCCCAGCTTTGGAGTCAAATGTGCAGCTCCAGTGGTGCAGTCAAAGTGTGTAAATCTAATAAATCCAGCCTAGTGAAATAGAGAATGACACTTTTCATACTGAACCAATACAAACGACGACACTTTGGATCCTCCGCTCCTTAACTCGGGTGTGCTGACCAGCTACCTGACCAACGGGCTGACGTCTCTCGAGCGGTTCCCCATCAGCTTTAAGACCCAGTTTTCAGGCCACTGCTTCCACCACGTCGTGCTGGGCGTCTACTGCAACGGCCGCTACGGATCTCTGGGCATGAGCCGCCGCCAGGACCTGATGGACAAACCACTGACCCACCGCACACTGGGAGAACTGGTGGCTGAGTTCGAGAGCTCCTACAAGAGATACCAGCACACTCTGAAGAAGGTAAGAGGAGGCCGAGCTGGGTTAACGAGGACGGAGGGAAACGTGCATAAGTAACATTTGGGATGTGTTTGATTTACTCACCTGTTTCTCCCAGGTGAAGATCGGCCTGTACGTGCCTCACGACCCCCACGTCTTCCAGCCAATCGAGTGGAAGCATTTGGTGCTGAACGCGGCCCGACTGGGAGCTCAGGACATGAGGAAGGAGCTGGAGAAGCACGGCCGGGACATGAGGATGAAGGTACGAACCGAGCTTGGTAATTTTAACTTTAAAATGTATTTACTGAAACTGTGTCTTTTGAGTTTTCCACTACAGTTTGCAATGAAATGTTCAGACTCTGCAACACTGAAACTGCGGCCCTGCAGCTCTCCTGGGAAGTTGCAAAGAGACAAATCATTCAGTTTGTGAGGAAGGAAGCAACAGCTGCACGTCTTTTGGTGCAGAGTTCGGTGTTAACACGACGAGGAAAATGACGAGCGTGCTCCTCTTCGTTCTCCAAACCAGAGGCTGCAGTTTCTGGGTCAGAGCCATAGATCCTGCTGAGGTCTGAGGTCCATGCTTCCCTCTGCAGATGATCATAGAAACAGACATGATGTAACGTGTTACACTACACCTGCAGCAGACAAACGTCCCTGCTGTGCTGCGTCTGTTTGCACACGGAGCCATCGTGTTTTAAAGAGATGTGAATCTACCAGGATCAGAAACACTGGCCCTGCAGGTAGAACCACCACGGTTAATACGCTTAGTTTCCCTGTGTGAGCTTCGGGGTAGTCTTTGTAAGTTATTGTCAGCATTCAGCCCGAAGCAGGAGAGAACACAAACTGCTCACAAACCACAAAATAAATCACCGGCTGCAGAGAGGAGAGTGAAAATGGACCGTTTGGGATTACGGGACCAGTTTTACATGAGAGGGACCCAAGTAAAACAGTTGTTAGCGGTTCGGCTGACGGAGTGCTTATTCGCCAAAATCCAGCACAGGCCTGTGATTTCAGCCGAACACGGAGGCAAAGATCAGAACGTCTCGTTGCATCAGATCAAAGCGGCCAAACACGACCTTTCAGAAAAGGCAAAACATCCGTGTGAGAGCAAACAAAAGATCCCGACGTGCCCGTCAGACAGCAACTACCAACGTCCACATGCATGACCGGCCGCCCTGCCGTGTTTTCAGTTGTCAGGTCAGGATGGATTCACGGAGCAGTCGAACAGTCGGACGCGAGCTTCCTGCCTGCTGCAGCGCTCCTGCTGCAACGTTTCCAATTCATACTTTACTTTTTAAACCGTGTTTTCTTTGTGTCGTCTTCAGTGTCGTTAGTCCTGACGGAGCCAGGATTCATCCCTGAGCTCAGCTGGCTTGTGTCGCCCTGACCCTGAACTCAGCACCAGAAAAACACACACACACACACACACAGAGTTTTTATTCTTTTCAGACTGAACAAGGGAAACACCTTTTTTATACTTTTCCATGAGACCAGAGATGGATGTGGTTTCCTTTGGACCGAACATGGAATACACACTGTCAGGAATGATTTAGGGCATGAAGGGGAAGGAAGGAATGTGTGAGTGCAAGTTTGTGTGTGTGTGTGTGTGTGTGTGCGCGTGAGATAGGGAGGGAGACCCAGAGAAGTAGGTTGTTTGTGGTTAAATCTTTTATGACCCCTCTGGCTTTTATTTGCCGTTTTCAATGGGATGATTTTTAGTTACATATTCCTGCAGCGCTTGCAGTCCCACATCGGCGATGTGCGAGTCTGCGTGTGAGATGCCGGTGTTGGGTATCCGTACAGTATATAGACTCCACTGCATGTCAGCGAGATATGTAGGTCAGTGAGTTTGCAGCTGTCACACACACACACACACACACACACACGCACACACACGCACATGCACATGAAAACACAGACACACAAGCAGACTCAAGTCAGCTGTGTGGTGGTTTGTGAGACTTTGTTATAATCTCTGCAGTCCTCCAGAGAATGTTTATTATAGACCTCAGCGTGTGTGTGTGTGTGTGTGTGTGTGTGTGTGTGTGTTCCTGTCTTTATGAGGACCCAGAGGAGTTTCAGACATGGACAGTGAGGTCATTTTGTTTGTTGCTCTCTGGCTGTTTGAGTGTTAAAACATGGTTTCAGCCTTAAGGTTAACCACAGGGTTATGTTATGGAATGCAAGGCACGGACAGTCCTCACAAGTATAGATACACACACACACACACACACCCATAGATCTATCAGAACCACATGACGAACATGACCAGCTGTGGAGTATGAGCCACTTCCTGGCTTTTGCCTTTTCCTGGAAAACTTGCCATCCGTGTTCGTCCTGCAGTCTTCTTCTCCCGCTGAGCTGCTAATGACGGCTTCGGTTTGCTGTTTAACACACAGGTCACACACACCAGACGCCTCATTTTTAGCTTCAGCTCGTACTCTCTGCACGATTCATGTGTCTCAGAAGTTCCTGGAGATTGAGGGAGATTTTTAAAAAGGAATAACCCATCAGACACACACACGCACGCACGCCGTCGGATTGTTTTCCTGTGGCCTCATCCATCACGCTCTCACTTCGTGCCCTGCAGCTGAACAGCGGCGGCGGTCGTCGGCGTCACGCAGGCATCATTTCTGTGCATTGAAAAGCCTCGAGGGAGTTCAGTGGCCCTCAGTGAGGGCGCAGCAGGGTGTAACCAGAGAAGCAGCATGTGTCCCGTCCTTTAACAGCTGCTCTGGGTGACTGATGACATGAATGTGTTTCTGGTTTGAACCATGCAGTTAATTTGTTAAAAAATGAAACAAAGGGCTAAAACAGGCTGAAAGGCTCAGAGTTGGTTTTGCTCGTTATCAACAGAAGCCACTGATTGATACTGGTCAGTGTGTGAATTATGGCAGCAGTGGTGATTTTTGGTTGTGTGATTTCTCTCTTGTCAGATCCTTAAATCCTCCAGCGCCCAGTCACCAATCAAAGAGCGGAGCCGGGGGAAATCCCTATCACCACGGCGACGGCAGACCAGTCCCCAGCGACGCTTCACACCCCGCAGAGACAAATCGTGAGTGTTTTCCACTGCTTGTCTGTTTCCCGCCTCGGGACAGGAAACTTGGAACAGATGAGTGTGTGTGTGTGTGTGTGTGTGTGTGTGTGTGTGTGTGTGTGTGTGTGTGTGGTCTTCAGAGTGTTTTCACTGTTTAAGCAGCTTCAGAGACTCAAAGGAACGAGCTTCTTCATGGTGGATGCTGGTTTTTATCAAACCTTGTGTGTCCCCTCCCTCTTTCCTTCCTTCCTCCCTTCCTCCCCTCCCTTCTCCTCTCACTTTCTCTCCATGGCTGCGCTCTTCAGGTCAAGGGGAGGTTAGCTCTGAAGTGGTGTGTGTGTGTGTGTGTGTCAGTTTTGTTGCTGACAGCTCAGCATTATCACCAGGCAGATGAGTCCTTGTTCTGTTCAGCTGACACTCTGTATTATCATCATTGTGTGTGTGTGTGTGTGTGTGTGTGTGTGTGTGTCAGCAGCAGAGTGACTGAGACGCAGCGTATAAGAGCTGCGAACTAAACACTCATCCACACTCAGAGCTAAAGAGAACATAAAACCAGATCAGGAGATGTGTTCTGCTCCGTGGCCACCACACAGACACTGAAGAACATGACTGAAGATCCTGTCTGGATCATTCCTGACAGACAGAAACCTGGGTGGATGAAACTCTCCCGGGGTTAGCAGCTCTTAAAACCAGGCTCAGCAGGCCAACTCAGGGAGACACACACACACACACACACACATGCAGGACGCTGAGTGTGTTTGCGTGCTGTCAGCTGTGTGTTGGGATGTAACACAATCTGACTTGGACAACAGCTGCAACCCAGCCGTACTGCAGAGTCACCACAAACACACACACACACACACACACACACACACACACAGGCTGCACCAGAATTAGTGACATTCCCGGTGTTGCCATTTGACGTGGCACGGCGCTGCCCTTTCCTGTGAGAAGCTGCAGCAGGATTAACTGTAAATATGCAGACGTGTGCGTGTTTTCAGTTAAAAACAGGAAAACAAACACGTTTTTCCATTTCATCTGTTTCTGTCACGTAAAATCAGATCATCTCTGTCAAACGAAGCAGAGCCGAGACACTCGTTAGACCATTAACCACAACGACTCACCAAATGAAATTTAATATGGAAAATGAAAACGTAACACGAATCAAAGCGTCGTATCTTGACTGTCAAAGTTTAAATTCACTTATTTATTTCCTTTCAATAATGTTGTAGGCAATAAATCAAAGGCGAGATACGGTTTTGCAGCTCGTGCCTGAACATTTGTGGACGACGTCAGCCTGGACTTTTCAGTACAAAAGGCAGTGAACAGAAAATAATCAGCTAATAGCTGATTAGCTAATAAAGACTTAGAGTTTTTGTGTTATATTTATAAGCGGTGCACACATTATTACAGGTTGTTCACATGGTCTAAGTCTGAAAAGTGTTGGGAAGATCTGCGGAACAGCAGGACAACACAAACCAAATCGTGGTCACAGTCGCGTGTTTCAGCGAGGAAAACAGAAAAACAGTTTGAAACCAACGAGAGAAAGAAAACAGTGGTTCAGTTTAGAAGAGTCTCAAACCTGCTCACAGCTGCTGACCACGCCGCCCCCTGGTGTTCAGCAGTGAAAGTCTCTGATGAGAGAAACCTGTCTGAGGACTGACTGAAACGGTCAAACCCTCCTGTGTTACAAACTTCGTACGCTGTCATCAGGACGATGAGACTTTAACCTCCAACGTTAACACAAACCTGCGCGTGTTGTTGCAGCGGTTTGTGAATCTATGAATTGAAACTGTGTGAATCCAGTCCCAGGTTCAGAGCCCCGCAGCAGCCCCCAGCCTTCCTGTCATCAGTACTTATGTTCTGCCGAAGTGCCGTCGAGCCAAACTCTGAACCTTGATCCGTGTGATGTTCAGCGAGGAGGTGACAGCCCAGGCTCCTCACAGTGAGCTGCAGATCAACAGAAGCACGAGAGCTTGAGGTTGTTCTTCCTCTGGAGTCAAACGAGCTGCGTCCTGTGGAAAACGTTTCCCTGTTTCCATAAATGTGCTTCTCTTTCCTCCAGGCGTCAGCTAAACTCACTGTTTGACTCTGCAGCAGCCTCATCATCAGTGCAGAGAAACGGTTTAGACGATCAGGACGCAGCCCCTTGAAGCTGCTCGAATGTGGCACTTAAAAAGCTATTACTGTTATCAGCAGAGCACTTACACACTTAACAACGTGTTGCCACTTCAGAGAGACGACTCCAGCGTCGACAGAGCCACAATGCGCCGCCGCCTTAAACAGCCCAGAGCGCGGACACGCAGTTATTTTAGCAGCGTGAGTTAAGATGTGCCAGGAGGCTGCGATGTGCTCTGCCTCCTGCACACAGAAGGAAACACAGAAACAAAACAAGCGTCCAAGCTCAAACTGATTTGAATGTTAGTTAATTCCCGGGTTAAGCTGGTTGACAAGAAGAGGATAAAGGGGAGGTTTAGGGAAAGAGGAGACAAAGCAAAGGACAAATGTGAGAATACAGCAGGAGAGAGGAGAGGGTGGAAAGAGGGACAGAGAGAGAGAAAAGAGGAGGAACACAGGTTCAACACATTTAACTGCAACACATAACATTTCCCCTTGATGTGTCAGAGGGCTTCAAAGTGTGGCACTAAGCAGAAACCACAGAAGAAATGAAAGAGGATAAAGAAAAGAGTGAGTGAGGAGAGGAAGAGCAGAGCGAGCCCGGAGGATTAAATCTGATGACTTCCTGGCATCTAGACCCGTTTGCTCAGAAACACTCTCGTTTTCCATCGTCTTCACCTCTGTTTTGCTCGTCCTCCTCTTGAAAAGGGTTCACTGCAGAGGTCTGAGGCAAACAGACTGTTTGATTTGCATTCAACGCTCTGCACAGAATCTACAGACAGGAAGCGGTTTTCATTTACAGACCTGAGCCCGCTGCTTCACTCGTGACCTTGGAAACAGCAGACTGACAAAAAACATTTTAGAGGTTGAGAGATGTTGAGAAAGTGACGCGGCTGGATTCGTGAGATCACACAAGATCCTGTTTTTGTTGTTTCCTGTCAGATTAAACTGAATATCTGTGACTTTTTCACAGTTTCCTCTGACAAACCAGGAAAAAGTGATTCAGGAAGACGTCGGAGTAAAGATATTAGAAGGTTTCTGGTATTTTATAAACCAAATAGAGCAAATACACGTTAGTTTGGAGGATATGTGAGAGTTTGGTTCTTCTGTGTAACAAACAGGCAGAAACACAGCGCACACAGTGTGAACTGACCGTTGATCTGCTCTCTGTCCGACTGCCAGGCCGGCCTCGGTGGAGAGGAAACCCCCGGAGCTCAGCACTCTGAACGATGGCTACCAGATCCGCATCTGATCCCCCGCCTCACCTCCCAAGCATCCAGCAATCCGTCCGGCCTCCTCGGCCACCATCATCCTGGTCCAGGAGCCCCCACCTGCCACCCCGATCCTGGTCCAGGAGCCCCCACCTGCCACCCCGATCCTGGTTCAGGAGCCCCCACCTGCCACCGTGATCCTGGTCCAGGAGCCCCCACCTGCCACCAGAGTCAGGAGCAGCTGGATCTGACACAAACGAGGAGTCGGAGCAGAGCCACAAGAGCTTCTCAAAGGACGAACGTCAGGTCATGTGACTGAAGCGCTGACGTAGCACAACTCCAGAAGACGTTTCACCAGTTTACTTCTAGATTTCGATCGTTTCAATCAGCCGGCAGGAACAAATCCCACATGTATCCGAGTATTTCTGTGACCATCGTCTCAGAGACTGACAGGTCGAACACAGATTCACTCTGAGGTGCGTTTGGCTCGCTATTGTATAAAATGATCATCGGTAGCGATGACAGTGGGCGTGGCCTCATCTTCAGAGAGGCCTCCTCATCTGAAAGTTTCAGGTACACGTCGACTTTTCCCAAACCTTTTCCTGAACCAACATCAGTTTAAACACGAAGTCGACTTCCACGCGCAGAGTCTATTGATCAGAGTGGACGAGTGAGGAATAAGGAGAGGACGCTCAGTACAGCGTGCAGAGAAATCAAAGACGGTGAGTCGATAGGGAGGAGAAGGAAGGATAAAAGGAGGAAGGAGAGGAGAGAGGGAGTGATGTAGAGAGAGGACTCACTGCAGGAGATCACAGAAGGATCATTAGAGCACTGCGGCAAACCTCCTGCACCAGTTCTCCTCCTCGTCTGCCCTCTTTTGATACGTAACTGCACACAGAAACACGACTTCATGTCAGAGCGAGCTTTCTGAAACTGGAAGGACTCGATCTAAAGCTGAAGTCCCAGAATCTGATGCTGAATATGAAGAAAATCCAGGAATTCACCTGCTGATTTTCTTCCTCGGGACAAAAAGAGCAGGCAGACGACTGAACTGTTGGTTAGTCCACATCGTTATTTAACCAAAGTCGTTTCTATTCTTATTTATTCTGCAGCTTTAAGAAAAACATCTGGGTCTGATTGGAGTTCAGCTTCAGTCGCAGGAAGTTTTCACATACGTCACTAAAGGGACGACAAAGGCTCTTTACTAATCAGAACTGCGTTGTGCCTGTTTGCTCACGCACCACTGGATACTCTGACCCCTTCAGGCCTCTGAAAGTCCTTCAGCTGAAACAATCTGCAGAGGAAAAGTCAGACTTTGGTTGAACCGTTCAGAGATCTCATGCCCACATGGAGCCGCTGATCCAAACCAGTGGGTTTTACAGGCCTGAGGAGGTGAAAGCATCAACTGTGGCGCATAAGCACAAAGCAAATATTCACATAAATATCAGAAAACACATAATTCTGTGTAACTTTGGTTTCTCTATGCTTTGTCATCCCTTTAATAACTTGTGGTCGCACATGTGTTAGAAAAGTAAATGCATCAGAAATGAAAGAAACATCACAGAAGGTTGAGATGATGCAGCAGCAAACACAGAGGGATGTAACACTCAGATATTAACAGCAGTCGGGACCTTCGAGGGCTCTGAGATGATCGTCTGGTCACAAAAATACTTTTCTGTTCTGAAGTTGTCATGCTTTGATCTCTGATGACCCGCTTTTTGTTTTTTGAAGGACACCAGCACGAGGGCACAGATCAGCTGTGCTTTAGTTTGACGACTTTAAAACTCAGTGTTGGTGCAGTCTTTCAGTTGTTTGTAGGAGCCAAACAAAAGAGTCAAGAATCAGCGAAAGCCCTCGGAGCAGCTCCATCAATCAGGCTTTCGCTCGGTGAAGCTTCGGTACCAAGTGACCTATGAGAGTCCGTTCAGTACTGTATGCGCTGTCTCACGCTCCTGTCGCGCGATGTATCATAAGGATGGTCCAAAAAACCCAATCAAGCTTTGATTCGATTGGTTTCTTGGATTCTCCTGTTGAGGCCTTCGATGAATCACAGCCGAGAGGCTTGAAATCTCACGTCACTCGCGTCCAGTTTGATACTGATGACTGTAACCTGATGTGAAGGCAGAATATCACATATCAAAGCCAGAGACCCATCAGTGTTCACCTGAACAAACCTGACATCAGCTCAGTTCTTACAGTAAATATGTATCTGCATCGCTGTTCGTTCGTGTTCGTTGTCTCCACAGAATGTATCGAAGCTTCAGACTGAGAGCCATAGAAGTCAGTTTTATCAGAACAAGCCCAGCCGTCCACTCCTCTGTTCTCAGAGAAGAAGACAGGAGTTCTGATTCAGATTAGATTCTCTTTAAAGCTTTGTTTCTTTAGGAACTGATGAAACTGCCTTCAGGAAACTCAACAAACAGCAGCTGACCTCTGTAGTTTTCATCTGAAGGATCAACCTGAAGAAAAATGGTGTTTTTCCCAAAATCGTCCGCAAAGATCATCTTTGTTCAAATGAAGCTGTACCAGGCAGAGAAAACATGTAAAGACGGCCGACACGTCGCCACTTCCTCCCTCCTTAATGAGCTGTACTGCAGCCAGCCACCAGGGGGCGATCAAGACATTTAGGCTTCATTATTGAGGAGCTGTCACGTCAGCCATCTTTGTGTGCAGTCTAGAGAAGTCAGAGTCCGTACTGTGACTGTAGATCAGTGGGCCTGAAGTTCACAGTGTTTTGTTTGGTTTGTTGTCAGAGGCCAAGAAACCAACAAGAGCAGGAAGACTGAAAGCAAACATGGGCGTAAACAAAATGTCCTCTGGTGAGGAACGGTTAAAGTAAACAAAAACAACCACAGGGGGCCTTTAATTGTGTCGGCAACTTGTTTCCTGCAGCCACTTTATGATCCTGCCCGGTGCAGCTTCAAGTTGATGATCTTGGATACGAGCGAAGCGTAGGGATAAAACACGAGCAGCCGCGCTTCCCTTTGTTGTTTTAGCAAACATCAGTCATCAGCAGGAGGATCTGTTACAGATTGTTTATCGTCGTCGTTCGATTGTTTTGTGACTTTTCTTTGAATGTTTGAAGTGCGTGTTCGCTGCCAACATTTAATCCGAGCTTTGAGTTTCACCAACAAGCTATGCACACGCTGTAATAAGAGAGCAGGTTATCAAAAAAAAACTCAGATCCTGGTCTTCCACAGTTCAAACGACGGAGGAGGACGGAGTTTGTGGCTCGATCTAGAAAACATTTCAAACCCTCTGCACAAATAAATCTGGATCATCCAGAGTCGTGTCAGATCAGACAGAAAACCCAACTTTCCCTGTGGATCCAGCCGGAGCCATCACTGCTGATTATTCAAGGTGCTGTGAGAGCAAAGCAGAACATTTCCCATATCCCCGACGCTCGGCCCGCGGTGGAGCGTAGCACAGCGGGAGACGGAGATCCCATCAGTCAGGTCTCCAGCTCTGGCACAAACCAACCAGCTCGTTCATACCGAAGGCGGAGCGTCGATGTTCGTCAGCAGACGAACGGACAGAAGCACAACGCTGCTTTGACTTTACAATCCTGTCTGACTGCGACGCTGTGGGTAATCACACAGACGAAGAAACAAACCCGCAGAGCATCTTTCAGGAGAGACGACACATATCCGTGAATTTCTGGAAATATACAAACAGACTCAGATTCCTTCATGTGCAAAAAAAGAGAAAAACTCTGGATTCAAAGAGAAACGAGGCTTCACCCAACAACAGTGACCAACTACCTGAAACTGTGCCCGGAGTCAGACACAGCCTGACGCACTCAAAGTCCGTGTAGCAGCTGAAATCTGTTTCCAGCGCCCGTCCGGACCTCAGTGCTGGACGGTTCATCTGACTGAATGTTTTCTGTTTTTTATGAGTTTGTGGTTTGATTTTCTCGAGTCTGTTGCGTCGGAAACATCTGGGTTTGATTCATCGATTGTACTTTTATCATTTTGAATGAATTCGTTGAAGGCGAAGCAAACACCTCGAAGCCGCAGCAGGTGTTTCTTCGTTCTTCACTGGCCTTCGGTTTGTTTTCCAAAGTGCTGATATCACGTTTCATCCGAGCCCTGAGCTTATCGTAAACTGTGCTGGGGCCTGAAACTCACCGGACACAAAGATCTTAAATCTCATTGGTCATTTGAACAGTTGATGACACACACCTCTGCTTCTGGCCTCTAGTCTACAAACACACCAGCTGAGCCAAAGGAGGCCGAGCGGTTACATCCAAACAGTCCCTGCTGCACAGTGATCTTAAAGAAACGTGAAGTGTTGAGTCCAGAGCCCCGTCCCCCTGAAGCGTCCAGTGCCTCAGCAGAGTCATCACAGTATTTAAACACCGTTATTCATCTGTGTCTTCGGTGTGTTTGGGTCACAACAGCTACTGTTTGTTTTTATTTGCCCCCCCCTCCCCTTTTGTTTGTGGAAACATTTTTCTTGTTACGAACCTTTCAGCAAAGGGACGGTCGGCCTCCGATCAAACGAACAAAACTCAACGAGCAAAAAAACAAAAAAACCAGTGTGACGTGTGTGTGTGTGTGTTCGAAAACCCAAAACCACTGCAACTGTATTCAGACTGCTCACTGAGGGACTGAAGGAGCCGCCACACACACACACACACACACACACACACACACACACACACACACCATTATTGTTATTGTTATTCCTAAAGTGCGCTGTTGAGCCCGTCCTGGTCTCCTGTGTGAGGACGTCATGTGGTTTTGTATTCCTGTGGAGATGGAGGAGAAGATGTGACCCCCCCCCCCCCCAACACACACACACACACACACACACACACACACACACACACACACACCCTCAGTCAATCTTACTCTTACTGTAACTTTCCTACAGTGTGGACGACAGACAGCAGCTGTTTCTATCAACATCTGTAGCAGCATGTGTTCTTTTAATAAAGGATCTATGTTTTTAACGGAGCCGCCTTCGACTGTTCACTTTGACGAAGGACTCGATCGATTAGACGATTAGATGATGTCACTTTGATCGTTAAAGTGCTCGTTTCACGCTGAGGCCATTTATCTCATATATGTAGTTTATGACAAACATAATACTGGTTTCAGTTCAACTGACTGACAGGATGTATGATACAGGCCAAACATCTATTTAGTCATTCCTCTGTTTAGAGAATCAGTATCAGCTTTACTTAGACACTGTCCTGCTCGGTTCTTATCTAAGTCATAAATATCTAGAAACTAATTTAGAGGAAACTTTATTAAAATGGTTTTGTATTAAATTAAAAAATGTTTGATGTGTCGTCCACTGCTATAAAACTCTAAAACATTGTCTGTAGCAGCACAAACCTGATGACTGAGCTCTACAAACACTGAAAGCAGCAATAACATTACTGTTGTTTATGGTATAAATGAACACACTAATAAAACGTGACTGATCAGTATTGATTATTGAAGCAGATCTGAGATTTTCCCAACATGGCGGCAGATCCAGTGAATTTTTAAGGTGGAATGAAAACAGAGCTTTTCTCTGCCGACTGCAGTGATATGACTCTGCGCCGCAGGAAGCTGCTTTCATGCAGAAACCACTTTATTTTTATTTATTTATAAACTTTATCATGACACTGAGCATTGTTCTGCTTTATATTTATAATTCACATCTTATTTATTACATTGAAACGACCGAACTGAACAAGATGCATGTTTCCCAGAGCGGCTTCCAGTGTTTGAGCGGTGACGCTGCTGCAGGAGCTGCACTGATTTGAGTTTCACATCAAACGAAGCTTTGTCCCTGTCGGCAGCAAACTGCTCTGCATCAGCCCGACGCAGCGTTCGCACAGGGAGTGAGGATGAGACGTGACGCTGACAGCTGCTCCGGCCGACAAACAGGTAAAGAGAGCGTGAAGGTAAAACGAGTGGAAATCCTTTTCTCAGCAGAGACTCTGACGAACTGATCGGAGTTTAGCTTCAGACGTGAATATTATCGAGGACGCTGCGGCGAAAACTGCGGTTTGAAGTCCTGCTCAGACGACGGTCCACACACACACACACACACACACACACTGCACCCACAACAGCCTGATAAAATAATCTGCTTATGTTCCACTGCTGGTGTGTGTGTGTGTGTGTGTGTGTGTATCAGCACATGGAGGCAGCAGATTTATGGAAATAATCCTTCATTTCTCATTTATTCAGCAGCTTAAGGATTGGAAGGCAGTGCAGGCTCACCTCGCCCTGAGAGAGAGAGAGTGTGTGTTTGTGTGAATGAGTTATGGTGTGTGTGTGTGTGTGTGCAGTCTTATTATACCATATTTGTGGGGTCTGAGAGCTGGGAGTCTACTGTACGTGTGTGGGGCCAGCAGCTTTGTGAGGACTGAACTGCAGGACCTGACACTGGCTGTTTGAGGGTCCAGACCCGGGTTTAAGGTTCAGGTTAGGTTAGTTATAAATGAGTTGTGTGTGTTTAGTTGTGATGGCTGACGGGGTCCCCACAAAGATAGGAGCACAAAGAGGTAAATGTGTGTGTGTAGAGATGATTGACACCTCCGTCTTTTATGGCAATCAGGCCGTTGTCGAGGTGAGACAGCAGGAAGTCGGAGACAGGAAGACGATTCAGCCTCCTGCTTCAGTTCAGCTCACAACTGAAACGTTCCCTTATTTCACCAAACTGCTACGATCAGTTCAACAGCTCTGAGTTCAGCCACTGAACTGAACAGCCTCGCTGCCGTCAACTGACTCTGAGCTTCATCAGGATGCAGCAAAGAATGGAAACACTGACAACACAACAACCTGACAACAATACAACAACCTGACAACAACATAACAACCTGACAACAACACAACCTAACAACAACCTGACAACAACCTAACAACAACCTGACAACAACCTGACAACACAACCTGACAACAATACAACAACCTGACAACAACCTAACAACCTGACAATACAACAACCTGACAACAACATAACAACCTGACAACAATACAACAATCTGACAACAACCTGACAACAACACAACAACCTGACAACAACACAACAACCTGACAATACAACAACCTGACAACAACACAACAGTCTGACAACAATACAACAATCTGACAACATCCTGATGACAACAACACAACAAACCCAACAATAACACAACAATACAACCACCTGACAACAACACAGCAACCTGACACCACAACAACCTGACAACACAACAAAACAAAAACACCAAATACTAATTTATAAAATCTCAAACACTCATTTATTACATCATGAAGTTGTGTGTTATTTTTGTTTCCATGACGACACCTGAACCTGTTGTTTTTACAGTGAAATCTGTGTAGCGTCTGTGCCTGAGACAAATATCATTTAAACATCTTTTAGTTTCTGTTTATAATGAAAGCACCTTCTCCTCGGAGCTCCTCGTCATACTCTGGACTAAACGACAGGAAGTTCCAATGTTTGTGTTGTTTTCTGTTCGCTTTACTCTGACTGAGGAGTGTTTTCCTCGTGACGGCGGCAACACGAGACTGTGCAGCCTGTTGAGATCCAGGCGGGCGTCCTGCTGCAGTGCAGAGTGATGAGCTGAATACAAAGAGGGCCGAGTCGTCAGTGCGCAGTGTTTGTGAGTGGAGCCGAGGTGAACGGTGCAACCATCTGTCACCGACACACGGTCTCTCACACACACACACACACACACACAATACACCAACCAACGGTGTGCAAGGCCGGCGCACACACGAGACACGCTCTTTACTTTCACACATTATGACAGACTTTGATATCACATGATGAACTTTTCCACTGGTTGGATAACAAATGACAGAGGGACAGCGTATCAGTTCATCACTGGCTGCACGGAAACAGGAAATCTTCATTTTGATACACCAGCTTTGAAGGAATGCTGTCTTTTTTCAGAATAAGAGCAAAAACATTGATATTTTGTTCATGTAAACACAGTAACTCACCCAAATATCAGCCTTCAGCCGCAAACACCTGGTCTTCAGTCTGAAAACTGTTTTCACTGATGTGAAAACATCAGAAAACCACTGTTCAGGAGCTAACAGAGGAGAGACATCCTGTATGTCCAGTTAAATATACTGACAGCTAAATATCAAAACAGCTGCGTTGATTCATGCACGAACACGAGAAAACAGCAGCTCCATCGCGTCAGAGTGGGCGACAAACAGCCAGGTCCCTGCAGAACCACGAGCCGGATCCAAACCCACGCGCTGGTTTTCAGCTGCAGCGTCTCCTCTGATGAATGAACTGAGCACACGAGCAACAAAAACAAACATCCGTCCTCACAAGCAAACAAGTTTGTCCAGAAAACAAACAAAAACAAACATAACGAAGCTGTTTTCATCCAAACAGCGTGTGTGTGTGTGTGTGTGAGACTGACGCCAACATTAAAGCAACAGCAGCCACGTTTATGAACACAAAGTCTTTTATTTACAGTCGACATAAACGATCCTTCTGCTTCCACAAGCACGGCGAACACTCGAGCACCGCTTCCATCGTCAGGTGTGACAGTAAAACTCAGCTCAGGCTGAATCTGCAGCTGAGACGCGGCGTGTTTCAGACGTGGTGCGGTTCTTACCATCAGTAATCTCTGTTTCGGTTTTATTTAATGCCTCTTTGTCTTTTTTTGGCACAGTGGAAAATAAAAAAACAGTCTGAACTTTTTCCTGTTTGAGCTTTAAAAGATACAAATGAACCAGAGGCGGTCGTGGCGACGTATTTACAGTCTGTACGTTCATAACAGTTCCTCAGTACAGTGTTCTGCACAGTACGAGCCGATGAGGAGACACCGACGTTAGAGAGTAATCAAGTAGTTTTACTCAGCAGCAGCAACTGTAACTTCAAGTGTTAATGCGACGCTTTGAAGAAGTGGGTTTAAACTCTGCAGCGTTCTCACCAGCTGCTGAAGTTTGACTCAAAAGAGATAAAAACTAAACCGTGATCTTCTTTAATGTGTTTAAAGGTCCGTGACGGCTGCTGTCATCTGTGCAGGGCCGGGGCTGAAACTGCCTCTGATGATGATGATGATGATCTACACAAAACCGAAACGTTTCAGTTGTAGCTTCTTCTTTGTGCTTCAGCGTCGCTGCGTCCACCTGCAGTTCGCACAAGTCATCGTCACAGTTTGACCATCTGGAGTCTGGTGGCACATTCCCGCGCTGGTGCACAGGTCCTGATGTGTCCTGCATCAACTCAGAGCTGAGGGGGCGGAGCCACTGTATCCTCACACAGCAGAGAGGGGCAAACAGGAGAGTGTGGAGGTAATTACTGTCCCTGCCTGAAGGGGGAGACAGAGGTCGATCACGTTTCCTACTGGACGTCGCCAAATTTACCAAGATTTAATAAAAACGCTCAGAATAAAAAAGTCGTTTTTGTTTCCTGCAGAGACGAAACTCGTGCGTCCGTGTGCGTCGCGGCCGTTTGCAGGAAAACTGTTTAATCCTTTCACGTATATTATTCTATCCCCGTCTTCCCTGAGCTGCGCTGTCGGCTGCTGAGGCGCCGCGCCGCACGAGACCTGCTCTGATTGGCTGCCCGGTCGACACCGACTGGTCAGCGCCTCAAGCGGAAGCGAGCCAGGAGAGGGAGGTGGTCGGATGAGTGATGCTGATTGGGCAGGCCGTTGACTTCCTCCAGCTCCGACTGCCCGACCAATGAGAGCCTGCCCAGCAGATGGAGGCCCCGCCCAGCAGGAAGTGAAGGAGGCGGGTTGAGTTCTTTTAATAGGAGGAGAAAGAAATCAGTTACAGAGCGGCAGGAGTGAGTGTGTGTGTGTGTGTGTGTGTGTGTGTGTGTGTGTTAGCATACCTGGGGTGTACAGGATGTAGTCCACAGTCATGGCTGTGCGGGAGTGACAGGTGGTGATCTCTGGTCTGCCGTCAGGCGGCAGGCGGTGCTGATAGGACGACTGCAGCTTCAGGCCGTGCTCGATCCTCGCTCTGCACGCACGCACACACGCACACACACACACACACACACACACACGGTTAGAGTGTGTGTAGGTGAAGACTGCCGACTCGGCTTTATGCTTGAAGTAGAGTTGAATCTGTGCTGCGATTGTTTCTGCGGGTTCACGGAGGGTCGTACCTGCTCAGAGCTGCAGCAGCGTCGGCGCAGTCATCCTGGACGCGGAGGTCAGAGATCGCTCCTTCCACTGCAGAGACAGAGACAGGTGTCAGCGGCGAGGGTCGACCCTGAGCAGAGTCAGTGACGCTGGAGCGATCCAGAGCTCCTGATGTGACGTGTGTGTGTGTGTGTGTGTGTGTGTGTGACTAACGTGCCGGTAGGTGCAGTTTGTTGATTCTGGCCAACAGCTTCCTCCTGTTTCCAGTGTTTGTGCTAAGCTAAGCTAACCTGCTAACTGACTGATACAAACCAGAGCGTGACATCCATCAGATCAACACTGAGCAGGAAATACGTGCATGTTAGAGTCACGTTCCTGCTTCTGCTGGTTGTTACTGACTGTCCATGGGTCGTTAGCTTTGTTCCAACATGCTGCAAACGTGTTGTTCTGTGAGAGTTCAACATCACCGCGTGTTTTAGATTCGTTAGCATGTTAGCGTAGCAGAGTTTTAGTGCCGGTCGATGATTTGCAGCATCCTTAGTGTATTTCTGATGAACTGTGTCTAACAGCTGAGCAGCTTCACGTGAAGAGAAGCTCAGTCGTTAACTGAGTCTCCAGGTCTGAACACCTGAGCCTGAACGTGTTGATGAACTGAGCGTGTGCGGAGCTTCGGCGCGGTCGTACCCGTCGTGCTGCTGCAGGACTCAGCCGGGCTCCTGTACTGACACTGATGGTCGATCCCCAGACTGCGAGACCAGATCGGAGCCGTGAGGAGCCGCTGACCCCGGGGACTGTTTTCCTGACCGGACACCTGCAGACACACGAAAACAGGTCGGTCTTCACTGTCACAGGCTGGTTCTGTGTGTGTGTGTGTGTGTGTGTGTGTGTGTGTGTGTGTGTGTGTGTCTCACCGTGCCGATCTGCAGGCCTTTGTAGTCCAGGAGCCCTGTGGTCAGGAAGCTGTACAGCGGACTCCAGGGGGTGGAGTTAAAATCCCCACACAGCACGACCGGGTTGGTCGACCCGTCCGGGAGGCGGGACAGCCGGCCGATCTCGGCCAGTAGGATCGCCAGCTGTGCCAGCTTGATGTCGCCGCGGCGAGGGTTGTAGAGCAGGTGAGTGTTGGCGACGCAGATGAAGGCGGAGGGATCCGATTGGCCCCTGGTGTCGACGGGCTGCAGCAGCACAACCAGTCCCACATTGTCTCGGTCCAGGAGGGCGTCGCCGGGCCTGAAGAACTCGACGGGATTGGAGGAAAGCAGCGACAGGCGGGAGGATTTAAAGATGACAGCGCAGCCGTCGGGTTTCCTTCCTGTTCGCTTCTTGTACTCGCACTGGTAACCTGACACACACACACACACACACACACACACACACACACACGCTTTAATGAATACACAAGTTGATAAAATCTAAGAACTCAAGCTCCTGCTGTTATGTTACATGTTGGAGCCTCAGATGACGCGTCGTGTCAGCATGCTACGTGTAGTTAGCATCTTTGATTGGTTTAAGCTGCCTGTTAGCTTGTAGCTGAGGCTGACACAGAGTTGGACGCCTCCACGGCCGAGAGCTGTGACAAGTTCAGACATCGAAGGTGACAAAAACAGAAGAAAAGCACAAAGCACAGGTTTTAAGATCTTAATGTCTCCACACACAAAAAGGACACACAGACACACACACACACAGACACAGACACACACACACACAGACACACCTAGTGCCTGCAGCGCAGGTTTGATCTGGTGTTCGTAGTGGTCCTCCTGGACTTCTTGCAGACACAGGATCTAGAAAAAGATTCAGTCTCAGTCAGAAACTCTGACGCTGAAGTGTCCATATTCAACATGTGGCCAAAAGTATGCAGACGCCCAGCGTCCACAGGCTGTTTCACTGCACCCGTGCACAAAGAGACCGTCTGGGACACAGTGGAGCAACACTTAAATATCCAAGCGTCCGCATACTTTTGACCGTACAGTGCACACGCAGCCATCTTGTCGTCCGACGGACTCACATCTGCGTCGTACAGCTGGATCTCAGCCAGCAGGTTGGGCAGCCGGTAGCTCCAGTGCAGCACGCCGGGGTTACAGTGTCGGTACAGGTAGGCGTTGTCCTGCAGCAGCTCCTGAGACAGGATGTTGTAGGACATCACAGAGAAGTCAAACGCTGCGCTGCCCCCCGGTGGCAGGACGGCAGGACTGCAGACGTGCGACGCCTCCCAGTGTCTCTGAAGAGCTGAGGGGGCAGAGAAGGAGACTTTTGGGAAAACTGCTGCTGACATGATGACATGTTAAACGAGCTTACACACTCTCAGACCTGGAGTCACAGCGAATCTTAAAGAGTTCATTTACTCCTTAGAAAAGTCAACTTACGCTTCACGACGCCGTCCTGTCTGACAGGCGGGCTCGTCCCAGGTGGAGCAGGCTCCCTGTTGACTCCAGGGACCTGCCACGGGTTTGTGGGTGGAGCGGTGCTGCGGGGGTTGGAGAGCGACCCCGCCCACTGTCCTCCATCACTGCGTCTGTCCTGTAACTGTCCCTGTGGTCCGGCTGCGTTCCTCCCCCAGGCGCCCTGCTCCCCTGCAGCTCTGTCTTTGAACCAGGGGTTGGGTCTGTGCGGGGGAACTCTGCCCTGCTCAGGGTTCGACTTTGGGGTTTGGGTCCTGCACCTCTCAGGCTGTGAGCCTGTTCGTCCTCCTTGCTGATGTGCACCCCGCCCTTTATCTGGGGGTTGATCTCGGGTGGAGCTGTCTCTCCTCTGTCTGTCTTTGTCCCAACTTCTAGTCCTTTCTACATGTTTATCCCTGCCGCTCTCCCAGCCGACACCTTTTCCTTCACTGGCCCCTCGGTCTTGACTTCCATCTTTGAAGTGGTGGTTTGGTCGAGGGCGGCCGTCCCTGCTGCACTCCGGGTGATGGTGCTCCGTCCTGGAGCCTCCATCTTTGCCTCCGGCTGCTGATACAGCTCCTCCTCTGGGTCCCTCCCTTTCTTCGACGCTCCTCTTCTCCTCAGTGCTCTTCCTCCGTTTGTGAGGAGGCTCTCTGTCTCTGTTCGCCCGCTCCATCAAGCAGCCGGCGGAGGTGTAGAACGAACGCCAGCTACCTGTGAAGTTCCCCGCGTTGATGCTCCGAGGAGGAGACGCCCTGGCTGCTGGGTGGAAGTGGGGGAGTCGAGGAGGCCAGGGGGGAAATCCCTGCACCAACCAACATGGATGAGGAGCAGGGATGAAACGTGGGACGGAGCAGGAGGAGACACTGCTGCTCCTGAAGCCGGCCCTGCAGAGAGCGGGACGGCTGAGGGGGAGGAAGGAGGAGCCGGAGGAGCTCAGCTGGCGGAGGAACATGAGGTGACTGTGGGAAGGAGAAGAAAGAGGTGACAACGTCTTGATTCACAAATCTGTGTCAGTGTCTGTTGATGGATTAATTCAATCAAACAGAAAAACGAAGTACTGAGATGATCTGAGGAGTAGTTAGAGTGGATCCGGTGGCGGGTGGATAAACGCAAATAAAACTGCTGCTGAACGTTTTATGAACGTTAATGATGAGCTGGAAGTTCTCAGCTCTCTCCGGACGAAGACCAACAGCCCCAAACATTCAGTTCACTCCGAGTGAAAACAGGGTTAAAGCAGCAAATCCTCACGTGAGCGGCGGGAAGCAGCGACTCTGATAGTTTGGTTTGCGGCATTACGTAATCGTTTCGTCATCAATGGCCAATCGTTGATGTGATGGATCAAAGACGACAGGGACGACACAAGCCGCTGAAGCGGAGATAACGAGTTTATTTTCATTTTAAACTGTTTTATTGTTTCCTCAGGGTGAGAGTTTAGCCAATAACGGCAGCCTACAGTGGCTACATTAGCGGCTAACCGGCGACTTTGTGGAGCTCAACGGGTCTTTGTTTTTATTTATATATCATTTTAAATATAAACGTAGCGAACACACAAAGGACAAAACCTCGGTGACAAAGATGAGGTTAGGTTTGCTGCAAACGCTGCTGTGACTCAATAAAAACGCAAACGTTGGTTCTTAAGCGCCTCACTCAGTTTAGCTAACGTTAGCTGTTTTTAGCCTCATTGAATATGAACATCGTTGTTTCTCGGCCCGGAACAGTTCGTGGACAGTGACTCACTGCTGTCCGGGTGTGGAAGTGTCATCGTTTATGTTTCGGCTCGGGCGCATGCAGATAATTTATTCTCAGAAAACATTATCGATGTGTTTTGAAGCCGGGTTGAGTTTGACTGAGTCCAAAACAAGAAGCAGTGACGGTGACGTATAAACTAAGCGCCGGGGAAACGCGAGGTGCCTTCATGTACTTCTGATAAGCTCGTATTTTTTAACTTTCACTTTAACGTATAGCTTGAAAACGCCACACGTGACATAAGCTTTACCCCATTAAGTATAACAGACTTAATAGACCGTTTTGTGCAGCTTAACCATAATAAATAATGTCTGTAACAATGTGTGGGAAAACAGAGTTGCTGATAGAAATAATATAAAGCACACGCCGGTTTATTTCAGTATTGGACTGCCCGGCAGTAACATAAACAACAAACACAACACTGTGGCGCAAAACAGCCCGCGCTGATATGAATTTACATGTACGTCAACGTATATAGATATATCATAGGTATATCGCCTGTCCGGTTATAGAACGTTAATTCACGTAACATCATTTAATGTAATGTAATGTATTGTTATTTCCGCGAGCGTTTGAATGCAGCATCGCAGCACGCGTCTTCGTATGCGCTTCCTGGAACTTGTAGTCTTCTTCTTGCGTTTCCTCGTCTCAGCTCATTAGTGCGAACTGGTGAGCGGACTACAGAAACGTCGGTGCGCCGGAAACAGGGGCCCGGCTGGAAACTTCGCACACGACTTCATACAAATGTTTAATGGGAAGCATCCCGAAATGTCACGATCTCTCGTACAGTGGGCATCAGTTGTTACGACTCTTTTCCATCACACGATTCATTATATTAGCCGCGAGCATCGACACGTCCCCTCCTTTCCCCCTGCCTGTCGGAGAAAACAGTAATGGCGAAATGAAAAGGTCACTGTACTTACGTAAAACGCGGCCGTCTTCTCGAAAACAATCGGTGCCGTTACACACGGTGCGAAGGGACAAGATGTCAGCTCCTGATGTGCGACATCTCCGGTTAGTGCCGACAGTTGAACCCCGGAGTGAGGCTGCAAACACGGACGAACCGTTCGCGGTGTGGCTGAAGAGGAGAAGAGGAGGGTCCGCTCTCTCTCTCCACTCACCCCACTCACCGTGTGTGTGTGTGTGTGTTCATACCCAGCCCCCTCTGTTCATTAAGCCTTAACCTGCATCAAAGCAGCGACATGAAGGACCTTCTTGGCCTCTCTGGGCTGTTTGTTGTGCAGCTCAACACTGAGTTCTGTTTATTCTAAACACTCACACATGCACATTAAAGACAAACCGTCCTCCTCAGCAGCAGAATGAGCCCTCCCTCGCCTCCATTTCTGCATTTTCTGAGTGTACCTTTGTTTTGAGACTGCTGATTTCCACCGTAAGCATCACGCAAACAGTTTCATTTGCCTCTGAAGCAGATGTTCAGACATCCAGCGCACGATCGTGTGTCTGTGGCTTAACAGGACACACGTGTCTGCTGTTTTAAGCCACAAAGTACTGAATTAAAATCCAGATTAAAGGAATAAAGTCATTCATTTGTCTGGATCTTTCATTATTTCACAGGCTGGAGATGCTGACACACCAATATCATTGATAAATACCCATTCTGCAGACTGTACAGAGCAGTTTTGCCATGAAATACACTTTCATTTGCGCCATTGAGAAGTTATATTATATTTCCTTATAACAGTGTGACGAGTCTGACAGTTCTGACATAAGCATGCAGATGTTTTACTTCAGTAAAAGTAGCAATAACAGTGAAGCCTGCAGAAATATGCAAATTAATATACAAGTTTACTGTTAGTTTGTTGATTTTACATAATATGGGTGTTTGTGTGTAATCTGCATCGTTTACCTCAACAATAAAACAAAGCAAACAGCCGTTATAAAACTTTTATTCAGGAGTGAAACAGGATATCAAAATGACGCAGTCGGTGATGTCGGACAGAGAAACGCTGGAATTTGAGGTGATTTGTTTCTAAAATTAGAAAATTGTCATCTGAAACAACAAATAAAACAAACAAACTGATGCTTTTCTTATAAAATGATTGTTGGGGACGTTCGGAGAACATCTGAAGTTAACTGCAGTTGTGTTTTGACTCTGCTGGAACCTGAAATGAAAACCCAGAGAAGACGAACCCAGAACAGTGATTGGTAAACCGTCCATAGCTGCACGAGAAACATGAGCGATGCTAACGAGCGACTGAAAGAAGACTGAGCGAAGCCTTTTCCCAAGTTTGAAGAAGAAAACATGGAAATAAAAACAGAACTTGGTCACATGCAGCAGCACATCACGGCGGGTGGGCGGGGGCGTGCAAAGTGAAGCAGCTTCAGCAGCTGCATCAGCTGCAGCGTCGCCGGGGCAACAGACAACACTGCAGACATCAGCTGATAACAGACGTTACTGTTTCCTCTCACTGATCAGCTGTACCTGCGAACATCAGACCTGCTCCACGTTCACAGTTCCCAGAGTGTTTCAGTTCCCGCCTTGCTCGTCTTGTTGCCCTCAGCTAACAACACGTCTGATCTGCTGCACATATCTCAGAGGATTTCCACTGTGGGTGTGTTCGATACAACAGGTTTCAATCTGACACAAATATTATTTTCATCACTCAAAGCTTCAGCACTCAGCAACGTGCAGCAGCTGCAGAGATGCAGAGACGCAAGTCCTGCAGCTGCTGCAGGACGTGAGGAGGAGTCATGTGACCTGACAGGTGATGGATCCAGTTTAACTTTGTGGACTGATGCATATTCTCCACCCACAGAATGACTGTGTGGTGTAAAGAGCGTTAAAGACCCGATCCAAGCAAACACACTCACAGGCGTTGCATCTTTTGGTTTCTGTCTTTAACTCTCTTTTGGTGCAAAGCAGCCTGGAGGTCCGTCACATAAAGCAGGGTCACCGAGCTACCTTCAAACTTGATCCATGAAATCAGAAAAGCTTCGCGTGCAGGATTCGGTGGAGTCTGTAAACTAAACCTGCAGAAACATGGCGGATTCTGTGGAAGCTAATGAAGCTAACAAGCTAACAAAACACAAGGATTCGTATTTTCAGGCGATTCAACACTGATGAGAATGTAATTATGAACATTTCATTCTATTTGAACCAACAGATCCACGTCAGTCGGACTCACCGGACCTTTAACGTCAGCTTTGCGGCTCTGAGCTGAGTTTGGGGTTTTACTCTGTGCACTTGTTCGTCTGCTTTGGTTCAACAACAGGAGTAAACTGGGGCTTTGTGCTGTTTATCAAGTCGTAAGTGAAGAATCTTGAAATTTCGAGACAGAAACTGATTCTGATCATGCTGCATTTCACTTCAGACAAGACAAAACGAAAACAGAGGAGTCGTTTCTGACAGTTTTCAGTTCCCGCTCTGTTGGTTTTTTGGTGAAACAGTTCGATCTGAAGCTTCTACGACGGTGGAAACAGTGATGAGGAAACTCAGAAACGCAGGTTGTGCTTGTGGTTTTAATTCCCAGACACTTGAACATCCTTGGAAACAGGTTACACGCGCTTTGATGTTTCTTTTAAGCTTCTGTGCGACTGAAATCGTTTGACAGGCCGGCGGTTTAAGGTGCACTTGGTTCGACTCGGACAGACACGCTTTGATCTTCAGACGAACCGAACGGGACCCGACAGGCTGCGCGTCAGCTCCAGATAAACAGCAAAGAGGCATCAAAAGTTTCCGTTCGGCTGCTCGTCATGCATCCTCACGCTGTCGGAGCGTCGTCTCTCCCCGGGTCGTCGAGGTCACGGGGGGTCGGGGGTCAGGAGAAGGGCACTTCCCATCTCTGTGTGTACGCGCTCAGTTCACAGGGGCTGATGACCAGCATCCGGGAGGAGTCCATGCCGTCCAGAGCCATCTCCGAGTCCAGACAGAAGCGGGAGACGAGGTGCTCCAGGTGAGTCCCGGACTTCTGCCACCGCTGGAGGCCACAAACAAACAAAGAAAAAAACAAACAAACAAACAAATAAAACCGTCAACGCGCTAAAAGATGCAATTAAGATTATAATTTACCAAAGGTGAAGAGTTGACTGCTCAGCTCTGCAAACGTCAAACCAGCAATTAGGCCTTAATTTGATTTTTATGGCTGATTTGTTTGCTGTTGATCCCAAAACTGCATCACAGCAGACGGAGGCAGAGCTGCGGCGAGCACGCACGGCGAGTAATTAAAGAGGAACATTCAGGGCGGCGCAGCTCGGAGGGTCTTAGACCTGCAGGCGGTCGAGGCTTTCACTCACGCTCTGCAGGGCGGCTACGGTTTGTCGGACACAGAGGAACACAACGGCTTCTGCAGTTTGCTTTAACGAGGAGGACGCGCTCATGAGAAACACGGCCGGACAATCACTGCACGAAGAGCTGATGAAGCATTTCCTGCTGCAGGTTGGTGAATGAGCAGAGTCACAGTGTTCTGTGGGGATGTGTGCCGTCACCTCTGGAGCCGTTACATCGTCTCTGCTCTCTTCAGACCCACCAGACTCCATTCATAAAAACAGTCATTTTAGCTCAGTACACAGGAAGCTGCTGGTCGAACGCTGCCTCGATCTGTTAGTTAGTTTGTGTTATTGTGTGACTTTGTTGTTTTAGGTGGTTAGTTTGGACTCACTGAAGTTACACAATAACACAAACAACAACACAAACAAACGGACCGATTGAGGCTGCGATATACCAGCAACAGCTGTGGTCTGCAAGGTAAAGTTAGCGTTTTTGTCAATGGAGTTTGGACACTGTCCTCAGTTTCCTGTCAATCTGAGGACACTGCCCATCTAGTGTAGGTAACACACACACACACACACACACACACACCATGGAGAAGACCCTCAGGACCTGGATAATTAGCCTCTGTGGAGACGAACACAGTGATGAGCTGGTGACTCCTGTCAGTCAACACTAGGTGGAGCCATCAACTCACTCTGTGCTCCAATCCAGCAGCTCTCTGACAGTTTGCAGTGCGCGTGTGTGTGTGTTTGGTTCGGTGTAAGCGTGTGTGTGTGTGTGTGTGTGTGTGTGTGTGTGCATTATTCATAGCTGGATTCTCTAGCTGGAAAAAACAAAGCGGCAGATATGATCAGACATGAAAAGAGGCTTTTATCCAGCTGTGGGTCTGAAAGACAGTCATCAGAGAGAGAGAGGCAGTCTGAGTGTGTGTGTGTGTGTGTGTGTGTGTGTGTGTGTGAGAGATATGCACATGTATCTTTGTGTATATGCGTGTTTATATCGCTGCATCAGTGTGTGTATCTGCAGCCATCAGCCTCACTGTGTGTTGCGGGGCCTCTGGAGCGAATCGCTGTCATGTATCTTGATCTCATAAGGCCTCACAACACACACACACACACACACACACACACGCGCACGCTGGCTTTGTTCTGTAGAGTTGCATTGTGGGTCTACTGCGGCGTTGCGTTGTCAAGATGACACGCTCATCACGGTGCAGCGACGGGCCGCGGAGCTTTTTAATTGAATAAGAAAAAAGACGTGGGGATAATTAAAAGTAAATCAATTAGTATTCACCTCGTTACTGACTGCTGCTGCACCGCCGCCGACCAGCAGCGACAGTCTCAGCCTGTCTTCCTCTCATACTGTACACGGGGGGGCTTTCCCAGGATGCACTGGGATCAGGCTCAGGTCATCACGCAGACCTGAGGTGCATCACTTTCAGACAAACATGGAAGTTTAAATACGCGTTTACGAGTTTTCCAGCACGAGGTGCGGAGTCACGCTCGGCTCAGGCAGCCAATCAGATCGAGCTGGGAGCAGGAGGCGGGCTCTACTGCTCTGCCACTTCCTGCTTGTTGTTGTGATGTGAGTGAGCATGACTTCCTGTGTCCACTGGGACTTTAAGGCACCGTGTGATTTGACATGGTGACATCACAAAGCACCTGAACGTCACACGTGTCATGTGTCACGACAGTTAATCTACTTCCTGTCCCTCCTCTTCCTCAGCCGTCCTCCATGTTTCCCTGTTAAAGGACGGTCTTCCTGCTCTGAGTCGACGGTTTGGGTGCAGCACAGCTCCTGAAGCCTGTCTCTGCGTCTCTCGTCCCATCACCCCCCGTCTCTCTCTCGCTCTCTCTCTCTCTCTGCAGTGTCAGTGTCTCTCGACCAGTCAGATCGGGGCTGTTTCTCCACTGGATCTTCGTTCTAATTAGCCATCATCACTCTACTTCCTTCCTTCTGACACACACACACACACACACACACACACCCTACTGGGATATGTAATAGCACTCTGTGTGTGTGTGTGTGTGTGTGTGTGTGTGTGTGTGTGTGTTAGTACAAAGGTTTTCTAGTTTCAGTTACATGACAGCGATGCGCTTCAGTGGCTCAGCTGAAATACAAACACACAAAAATACACAGGCGTGCTGGAGTGTGTGTGTGTGTGTGTGTGTGTGTGTGTGTGTGTACTACAGTTTTTTTAGTCAGTTAATTTAACAGTCTGGTATCTGATACAGGACTGAACTGAATCTCCTCCAGCTATATAACACCTGCCTCTGTGTGTGTGTGTGTGTGTGTGTGTGTGTGCGTGTGTGTGTGTGTGCGTGTGTGTGCATGTGTGTGTGTTGTGTACAGCTCTCATTTACACACCTCAGCTCTTTCTGCCTCTTCTCGTTCCTTCATTGTCTCCATCTCTCATTGTTTTCTCATTTCCTTCCTTCTTCTCTTTCA